>CM051266.1:62093632-62251132 GCA_027921565.1 Artemia sinica | reverse complement strand
TATTTAAAGACCATGGATATATGTGTGTGTGTGTGTGTGTGTGTGTGTAGTTTTTTTTCCCAGGGATGATCATAGCAAGCCAAGAGTCTTGTAAGCTAAGAAAGGACAAATTAGATAATTTACAATCCTTCCCTGGCGGCTGTAGAGGCTTGGCATCCCCGGAGACATAGCTATTAGACCTTGGAACCAATTTAAATAAAATGATTTTTTAAGCTTTTCGTCAGTATAAGGGGGAGCCTCTAAAAGGGTAAGAGGAAGGGGTGCTGCCTTCCGTTCCTTCTTCAAATTCCCTCTCAACATGATTTTAAAATTTTAACTTAGTATGCTTAGCCATTCTTTAGAAATTGCTAGTATACCTTTTTGACAACCCTCCAGCAAATAGTGTTTTGACTTTGTTTGGCATCCCCTCAACATTTTCTAAAAGTTTTACCTAATACCCGTAGCCTTTTCGGAGAATCAGAATTAAACGTGTCCCCGTTTACCAATAATCAACCTTAAATATAAACAATGGGCATCTTGTATAACGTAAAATACTTGCCCCAGAGGCTGTGGGGTTTTTGTCATCCCTGGAAGCATAGTTATTTCACTTGTCCACTATGTAGAACAAGATGGCTATTCCAAAATTTTGATCAGATGTCTTTGGGAGGGGGCTGATAGCCCTATGGCCATTTCTCAAAGTCACCCTCAATATGCCCTGAAAGTTTAAACTTAACACCATCAGCCACTCTCGAGATTTTGTAGATTCGTCTTTTTGAAAAAATGGATGCACATAGTATCTTTTGATTTAACACGGTCAGGTCAAACATGGTCACTTCTATTCAGCAGGTTCCCTAACATACTTGATTTATATAATCTAAAAGATTAAAGGATCAAACTATTCAATCAATTAAGTTATTCAACACGTTTATGATATATACATATGTACATTTGTGTTATAACACAAATGCCCTGACAAGGATAAGTTGGGTATAAAAGGTCGAAGTAAAGATCACTACCAAGTAGTGATTAGAGCCAATTTAAAGCTGAAATTTAGGAAGGGTAGAGTCTACATTGGTAGACTCTAGGAAGAGACTTTGAAAGAAACTTTCAAGGAACGTATGTAACTTAAGAGTGTAAAACTTGACAATGTGGAATATGGATTGAGTAATTTTAAGAAAATAGTTTGTGAAGTAGCAAACGGTGTCTTAGGGAGGGAAAATTAGTTAGGCGTGATAAAAAAGAGGAGGGTTTTTCACAAGAAGTATTTGAGTGCTAGATCATCATAGGTAGCGCAATAGCGCTGCCTAAATAAAGCGCGAGATGGGCACAATGTACAATTGTACCGTGAGTAACATGCGATATATTTAAAATATAAAAAAAATAAAATTGTTTTTTTTCTAAGGATGCTTCCGATATAAATGCCTCGCAGCATTCTAAACGTTTCATCTTACAGACCGACTATTAAATCAAGGAAGACAGTTTGGAATTTCGCGAAAATACTTGGCAATAAAAAATCACGAGACAACGTCTTATTCAGGAAGTTTCAAGTTATCATAGGAGTATGAATGTTTAATCATCAAAATATTGAAAATAAATTATTGGATGGGCAGTTAGCATAATGAGTTTAGTTTGTAAACATAATGACAAGGTAGCGGCCCCTCCAAAGGAGTTGGGCCAATCGTAAAATAGCTCTCACGGCACAGAATCAGGACTTAGGATATATAGTGATGAAAAGAGTTTTTCGCGTCATTATTATTATTATTATTATTATGGGCATTATGATTACAGACATGATGTTCCTACCATTCTGCGAGCAATTATGAAATTATTATTCTGACTGAAGTGAAGCCTTGCTCATATACATACGTTGTTGTACACCTGAAATGTAAGTCTCAATAAAACTATTACTTTTCTATTTGTGTTTGTTCTTATTATATGCCTGTATCTCATCGCAAAGTAAATAACTAGTTCAATTGTACTCCATAGGCAGCGCTCCTAAGGGATCTGATAATCCTACGAAGTTTGATTACGCTCCTGGATTGACGGCTCCCCAGCCTAATTAATCACCTCACAAGAAAATTCATACCTAGTACTTTAATCCATTTTTTATTTTCTTCCATAGGAAGTGGCGCGATCACCCATTTATCTTACTCCCCATTACAAGTGGTGTAATCTTTAGCGGCACAAGTTTAAAATAGTAACGGCGTAATAAAACTTAACGGCAGAAGTGACGTGATACTTAATGGTACAAGTGGTGCGGTCCTTTCCATCCCCCATTGGAGTTGGCGCAGTCATAAGCGGCACAGGGCCGACAGCCATTGAAACTCACGAACCATAAAATTCACCCCGCAGAACTGGCGCGGTCAGTCTTTATTGCCACAAGAAGTGGCGTGATACTTAATGGTACGAGTGGTGCGGTCCTTTCCATCCCCCATTGCAGTTGGCGCAGTCATAAGCGGCACAGGGCCAACAACGATTGAAACTCACGAACCATAAAACTCACCCGGCAGAACTCGCGCGGTCAGTCTTTATTGCCACAAGTGGCGCGGTCGGAAAACTCGGAGGAAAACATGCGAACTAGTTATGCTACAAACTTCTTAATTTAAATTTAAATCATTAGAAAGATACAGACTTATAAGAAAAAGGTGAATATGCCTATAACCGCTAAGCTATAATAGGAAACCCTTTTAGAATATCTCATAGGAGATAGCAGTCTCTCCCAAATAGGTTAAGTGAAAAAAAAAATTATTTTGAGTTATTCAAACGTAAAAATGTCAGAAGAATTAAGCGAACTATTAATTGCGCAAAAGTTGGTCGCGAAAAATGTAGAAATAACAAAATCTATTCTGCAATATGATGGACAAACAGATGTCGACGAATTCAATATCCAATTGGCCCAATTTGTAGAATTGACAAAAACAGAGCTAGAAACGTTAGTCGGTATGCTCCTCTTAAGATTAAGAGGGCAGGCTATAACCTTCCTAAAGCAAATTGAAAATACTGTAGGAGATGATGACAGCTTGCCGATAAATACAATAGAAAAATTATTAACGGCATTCAAAGATAGATTCATCGAAACTAGTTCAACTAATAAATTAAAACACGGAATGGTATGCTTTGACCATACACAGAATGTAAGAGAATATCTTCACAATATACGGACTTCAGTAGAAGCAAAATTCGGAAAAGGTTCAGGAGAATTGTACGAAAAAATCATACTACACGCCTTTTTGCAAGGGCTTCCCCCAAAATTATATAGAATGGTAATATCCAAAAACATTCAGACATTGGATCTTGCAGTTCAGGAGGTGGGACGAATGATCGAAATTGACACGATTGTAGCAAACCACAGTAAAACAAAAATAAATAGCCTAGGCGAATCGACCGCAAGGCTAGCCTCACTTGAAGGTCAGGCTTCTCCAAATTTCTTTTCAAGGGATAATTCCCCAGAGCCACAAAGAAATAGAACGCAAGAACCCTTGAAGCAGAAAACAGTACGTTTTCAGCCCATTAAACCAATCAATTATGGAAATAGTTCCACAATTGTAAGATGCTATAACTGTAATCGACCTGGGCATATCGCGAGAGAGTGCCGCTTTAGGTTTAGAGACATAACGGCACCAAAAAATGCCGTCCGTAATACGCAAAATTATGGCAACCATTTATTCGGGAGAACAAATTTTAGCGCCAATGGTGCACAAGGTTATAGGCAGGGAAGATTGCAAACACCAGTACCTCACAATGAGTACCAACAGAATTTGTATAACCCTCCCCCCAATAGACAAAATAATTAGAGATTCGAAAACCCAAATACTCGTCAAAACCAATATGGTGCAAGGATGGTATATAGAAATCCCGAAAATTTGCAGACGGAAAATGCAAATTTTTCAAGCCAACGGCATTTGCAGTCGACGCCAGCACCCGGCACTGGCACAAGAAATCCAAACTACCATAATAATACATGGCAAAATCGGCAAACAAATGTAAATCAATTAGCTAGAGATTCCATGGATATATCTGACTCTCTATTGCAGACACCGACGTATGAAATAAATCCGCAGGGAAACGTGTCAGGCCCCTCAGAAGAACAAATTGGACCCAGAAGGGGCCTAGAATATTTTATAGGTCCAACCCAATAATAGTACCGTCCTTTAGCGATATTAATAATAAGTTATCTATATTTAATGATTTTAGTGTGACAAATGTTTACTTTAAGGTACTAATTGACTCTGGTGCCACGGTTAATATCATAAACTCATGCGCATTTAATATGTTGCCTCCGCATATTAGGCTACAGAGGAATTTTAATAATCCTAACTTAAGTAGCATAACAGGGCATAAATTGGATGCAAAAGGTTCAAACCGCCTAGACGTAAAAAGGGATAATAGAACTTTTTCGACAAACTTTATAATATACAACAATTTTCCGTATGAAACCATCATCGACGCAAATTTTTTAAGGTCTAATAGAGTATTATTAGACGTAGCGAACGAAAGGCATGTGTACCCGGCAAATAGCCCTTCCCCCACCTTAAGAAATTGTAACAGAGGTTACGAAGAGAATGTAATAGTAAATAAAATTTCTGGCGGTATAACGTCGCAATCTTTTGAACCTCATGTCTCGCTACAAAGAGGACATGGCATAATCAGAAATTTGTTTACTTATTCTGGAAGACATTGAAGAAATGAAGTAAATTTAAATAATAAGTGGATTGAATCAGCAAAAATAAAAATAGGAGATATGCGACGATATAGGTCAAATGAAATCAAGGAAATAGTGGAATTATGGAAAAAAGTAGGGAACCCCAATGCGGTTCAGGTGCAGCCAATGTTATTGGCGGATAGCGCCAGTCTAAATTTAATAGAAAATGAAAATGAAGAAAAATATTATGGATTCGCAATACGGAAAACAAAAGTCCCCCCCCACAAAGAAACGACGCAAAGAATTCAAATATCACAGATGATTGAACCAGTGGATAGCAAATCCGAAATATGGCGCGCGATCCCGTCGAATGAAATTCCTGAAAATCTGTTATGCGAAGAACAGATTATATCTTACGACAAAGGAGAAGGTTTTATTTGGGTAACTAATAACCACGAAAATGATACAACCACAATAAAAAAGGGAACATGTCTAGTTCAAATCCAAGTTATCTCGGAGAATGATTTAGATAGATGGGAAAATTCCAAAATAAACCTAGTTAACGGCATTAAAACCTCAATTAACAAATACCCTCTAACTAAATCGCAATTTTTAAACAAATTTAGTATGGATCATATTACGGACTTATAACTTAAGAAAGAATTATACGAATTATTATGGAATTTTAAAGATGTATTTTCCGCATCCGAAGATGACATCGGACAGATACCATTTTATGAACAATCAATTCTAACAACCGGTAATCCTGTCGCGAAACAGCCATATCGTGTACCGTATAAGCACAAAGTGGTTAAAAAATAAAATTCATGAATTAGAAAAAAATGAGATTATACGCCCCAGTGTAAGTCCGTATTCTGCACCAGTGGTCTTGGTCCAAAAAAAGAATGGTAACCTGAGACTTGTAGTAGATTATAGAGCCCTTAGCAAACAAGTAGTTAGTGATAAATTTCCTTTACCAAGAATAGCTGAAATCCTTGACTCTATCTCAAGCAAAAACAAAAATTTTTACTTCTTTGGATCTTACCCAAGGCTACCGCCAAGTGAAAATAGCCGAAAGAGATGTCTATAAAACTGCGTTTTCTACAACTGAATGTGGTTCCTATGAATACTTAAGAGTACCTTTTGGACTTAAGACAAGTTCAAGCGCGCTATGTAGACCCTTATTGCATCTATTAAGAGGATTAAAGAATATCATTCACTTTGTTGATGATGTCATATGTGTAGGAGAAAACGCTGAACAACACTTAGCAACACTAGCTAAAGTGTCCGAGAAACTCAGAGAGGGCAATTTAAAATGCCGGCCTGAATAAGTAAATCTATTTCAACCAAAAATTAAATTTTTAGGAGTAGTGGTGACGCAAGGAGAGATATCCCCAGACCCAGACAAAATAAAATGTGTTGAAAACCTCAAACCCCCTGGAACTATGAAAGAATTAAGAGGAATCTTAGGCCTTACTAGTTACTTTAGAAAATTTGTGCGCAATTACGCCCAAATTGCAAAACCCCTCAAGGAGTTAACTAAAGAGAACTCCCAAAATGTTACCTGGTCCCAGGAAGCTTAAACTTCCCTAGACCGTCTCAAAAAGGCACTCACTACGGAACCAATATTATCGCTGCCTGATTTTGAAAACGGACAATTCGTGATCACAACCGATGCTAGTTCAAAAGGCATTGGTGCTATTCTTTCGCAGATAATTCCCATAGGAAACCCTGATCCTTTACAAGGAACTTCTAATAAAAAAATAGAAAAAGTTATGTGCTATTCGAGCAGAACTTTATCAAAAGGTGAAAGTAATTATTCCGCCACAAATCTGGAATAATTATCTATAATCCACAACTTGGACAAATTTAGACACTATTTAATTGGTAGAAAATTTATACTACGATCAGACCATAAAAGCTTGCAGTAACTGCGCACTTTCAAAAACCCCACGGGAATTCTAGCTAGATGGATTATGAAAATCCAAGACCTAGCTTATGAATCTGAATATCTAAAAGGTAAACAAAATGTAGCTTGTAATTTTTGAGTAGAAGCCCAGTAAATATGCCGTCGGAAGCCGAGGAGAACGAAATCAACGCTATCAATACTAAGAGTAAACATAAATGTAAGAAAAACAAAGTCAAAGACACAGTAAAAGAAAATAAGGATAACTATTGTCCCTTGTCTTTAGAAAATATAAAAAGAAATCAAAAAAGGACAAAATGTGTTTAGCACTTATTAATTATTTTGTGAATGATGATACGTTACCAGATAAATTCAAAACTCAAAAGAAAAGAAATAGATAATTTTTACTATGATCTTGATGAAGAAATACTATGCAGAATTGTGACTGCTGAGGCAAATAGAAACCAAACTTCAATAATACCTGTATTACCCCAAAACTTAATAATACCTGTCTTTGAATATTTTCATTCAGATATAGGTGGACATTTCGGATTAACAAAAACTTTCCATAAAATAAAACAATATTTTTACGTGCCGTCGGCATTAACAAAACTTAAAGAATTTGTGAGTACATGCGAAGCGTGTAACTTAAGAAAAAACCCCCAAGCCTATCCTAACCCCCCAATGTGAAGAGTCCCGGTAGCGAGGTTCCCGTTCGATATTGTCTCATTTGATTTATATGGAACCAGTGGAGGCTTGCCTGTTTCCAACAGAGGCCACACTTGTATTCTTTCAGTTATAGATCACTTTTCTGGTTTTATTTTTGCTAAAGCATTAAAAAATCAAGGCGCGTACGCCACAAGTAAGGCGTTAGTGAAATTATTTTAAAAGTTTGGCATTCCAAACAAGGTTATAAGTGATAACGGAAGCGATTTTGTTTCAAAAGTAACAAAAGACTTAATGAGTTTTCTTAACATAGAGAAATTGGTGACATCCCCATATCACCCACAAGCTAATGGTAAAATAGAAAATAGGCATAAAATATTTTCGAATGTATTAAGCATTTATACAAAGGACAACAGGAACGACTGGGATCAATTCTGACCTTATTTAACCAACATAATCAATACTGCTTATTCAGAAACAACCAAAGAAAACCCTTTTTATTTACTATTTGGTCGCGACTTCAGAATACCGTATCATGATATTGTTGAATCCCGTCAACATTATAATAACTCGGAAGATTAAAAACAAGAATTCATAAATAGAATGAGGAAAACTTATAAAATAGTTAAACAAGAGTTGGAAAAATTTAAAATAAGTCAAGAGCTAAGAAACCTACCCAAAGTCAAAGGGAACATAGATTTTAGGATAGGAGATTGCGTCTACCTAAAGAACGAGGCAAAGACGGAAGGCAAAAAACTTTCCAATAAATACTCTGGACCGTATAGAATAGTCAAAAAGTATGATAACGATTTTACTTTTAAAATGGCGAACCCCGATAATGGAAGAACCTATAAGGCACATGTTAGCCGAATAAAAAGAGCCAAATTCCCGGAAAGATGGGTATCGCGTCCCTCGTCTACCGATTCTTCAGACGCAGAAGACGAGCCCCCCAAATCAAGATTTGCAGAACTAAAACCATTTTAATTTCAAGCAAGACTATTTCGAGAATGATAGTGATGAGGAAAACTTTTGAAGAATTTTTAGCTATAAAAAATCTAGTTATTCCCGAAAGAAAATCCCTAGTACAAGGGAGAATAAAACCGCCAAAAAGTCCAGAAAGCTCATCATCAGAGAGCGCAGAAGAATTACATTATACGATATCTCCGAAAAACCAATTTTTTCCCGATAGAATTTCGACCCCTTGTCCCCCAAAAGATTTCCAGACGATATGGTTTCCCCAGCAACCTCAATAGAGAGACGCCTGTCGCTACAGGAGGAATTGAACAGAGCTGTAGAAACTCCGGGTATCACTGTAAAGAAAATTCCTCCCAAAGATTCAATTAAAATAAACCTGCAAGAAGCTATGGATTTAATAAATATCCCCATAAAACGAGGCAAAGTACGTTGCCTTGGAACAAAACTCCCAAGGATTTCCAGCAAGGACAATATCATGATATAACTGTCCCCAAGGTCAAGCCTAAACAATGGACTTCATGGAGGGAAACACTAGTGCAAAAAATGCCCATCCCCCTGAAGACATGGCATTTAAACAGTGGAGGAACCCCGCAAAAACTTTTGATTCCTCTCAGAGCTCTCAAGAGTTTTTCAAGTCTCCCGAGTTGAAAGCTCAAGACGAGGATGTTGAAAATAAACCCTCTACTTCCAGAGGAGTAGAAATTTACGAAGGAAGGGCAGGTGATACTTCAAAAACGCGAAGTGCCACTTCTAAAAGTTCTAATGCGGAATCATCGGAAACCAGTTCCGAAGAATCTGACGGCGAATCAGACCATATGGTAGTTAAAGAAATAGGGAAAGCCAAACCGACTTCAGCGGACACGCACGCGAAAGAAAAAAAATTAAAAGGTCAAGAATTTTTGAAAAAAAAAACAATACAAAAAGTTTGATTTTATATTCCTGGCAAAACCGAAAAAGAAAAAACCGCAAGAAGTCGAGGAGAAAGTAACGACACAATCGGGTAGAACGGTTAAAAAACCCGATAGATGGAATTACCCTTAGTCAGTACAGGATTAAGAGATTTTTTAATGGATAGGCGTCATAAAGGAATAATAATTTAAAAACTTTTGGCTCACAAGTAAAAATCATACAACTACAAAAATGCTACAGAAACATTTTGTTCAATTTATATCAGTTCTCGAAAACCAATTCTAATTAAAAAGTCACATTGCATACAATTAATTCGAATAATTTCCTTTAATATAAAAAGTCTACCCGTACCATTCCTGTACGATGTATCCAGTCCAACTGAAAGAATCCGGGGTGTTGCCTGACGGTCTGGAGTATGGTGGGTAATGATATTGAAGTTTCCCAGGCCATACTTCGAGCCGATAGACTGGCTCCTAAATCTCCCAACTCCAAGACATTCCCAATCCCAAAGAACATTTCAAGTGAAATTAAATTGAAAAATTGTAGAGGCACTGTTAACTATAAGAACAACCCAAAGGTCGGGGTAAGAGTTTTCATATAAATGAAAATGTCTCATATGGTACTCCCCAAGGCAGTGTTATCAACCGTAAAGCAATATAGTTTAATTCAAAATATAAGTGGCTAACGAAAAAGGCCTGATGTAGGAAGCTCGTGGACGACTGATGACGACAAAATGTGTTTAAGGTTCTATCTGGCACATTATGCCTACTGAGTAGGTCCCTTACGAGAATCAACTGTACTCTACAAAAGTGAACTAATCAATTGAACAACCCAAAATACACCCAGTTATTGAGATTAATGACAGATTTTATATTGTGGGAGGTTTGCGTTCTGTCTCGCCTACGAACAGTGTTTTGTTTAGTTCGTTGGTGAGACGGTTCCTATACTCCTCTACAAAAATCCACCTGTCGTACACTATTCCCAATATAGAAAGTGAGGAAAGGAAAACCTCAATATGGTCCAAAATAGAAAAGAATAAAGGGGCATTAAGGCTTACAAAAATAAGAGAAGCATTAGATTCCCAGATCCCCTTATTTACTAATTAAGACCAGAGATTAACGTACGTGGATAATAGATACGGATTATTCCCAACCAATTTTTGGTGGAACATACTACTGACCGTATGTTTCGTATTCGCGATTTCCCTGACCATGAGAACCTTACTAACTTTTAATTATGGAAGAATCTTGAGACTAAGAAGGCAAAACCCAAAGAAAGAACACGGGGAAACGGCTGAAATGCAGAAGTTAAACCCGGAACCCCATGGGAACGTCTAAGCCAAGAAAAAGGGGAGACATCAGAAAACGAGTGGGTATAGAGGTCTCCACTCGTCCTTGCTGTGTCTAGTTCCCTCATTGTAAGTGTCGTTTACGTAAAACCGTGCAGTTACGACGCTGCAACATGCGTTTATTAAACAGCACGGACGTGCGTGAACAATGAAGGCATGAAATATGTTGTAAACTGAGACCTCAAACTTAATGACGTAGCGTAACTTATGTTTAAATGATTATTTAAAATCTAATGTAGAATTAAATAAGTGTTGAAGGAAATTAAAATAAAGTGTGTGTAATAGCGTATACTAAGGAGCACAATAAGAGACCTTACTTAAAGTTAAAGGAATTAATCTCTTATATCGTCGTTATTCTATAACAACTTAGAAGAAATTCCTATGTTTTAGGTTTCCCAATAGAAATTCTATATATTTGAAACCAACATGATAATAATGTCGTTTTGTTAAAATCAATATATGTGTAATAACATTAGCGTATTTGTTCAATATTGTCTTGTAGCGTAAAATTCACCATAAATGTACCCAATCGTATTACTTATTATGTATTATGACTACTCATTTTAAATAACGTGTGATTCTGCCTCGTTATTTTTATTACAGGAATTGGAATGACCTACCGGAAATCAGTCATTACAATACGTAGTCCAGTGCAGATACAAACTAGTAGCATCTATTTTCATCATCCCTCAACGCAAAAAGTTCCTATCTCTGTTATCCCATGAATGTTACGAGATAATTCCTGAAAAATGGACCTGGAAACCAACCACTGAATTACAGAAACCAAAGTAACCCCAGTGACTAACCCCTCAGTGACAATATAATCCTCCCACAAGTTAAAGACAATATTCTGAAGGAGTCACTAAAGTTTGATGTCGACCCATTCTAAATCCAAACACATATTCCCCTGTGATTAACCAAAGAATCACTGCAAAAGCTAAAAGATACAAGCCATGCACGAACAATTTTATAAGAGAACTTTATCTCTAAGTGCACAAACGAACAATTTTATATGAGAATTACATTCTCTATGCACTTTAACATATCCCAAGAATGATATGCTGAGAAGAAAATCAACCCATCTATTATCAACGCTTAACGATAAAGCACCTTATGAACTATCCAAAAACAGCAGGCGAGAATGAACTCTGATATCAAAATTCCACACACCTGTACCTGGAAGTATCATTTCCCGTTTGACAATTAGAGAAAGCGTTTCGTCCAAGATGAACATAACCATGCTTGAACTATTCTGCGAAGAAACTATATTGTAAGTGTTTTAAAATTTTTTGATAAGAAGAAAAGAGTGAAGGACCATAATTTACAACAGAAGGAGTGAGTACGCTAAGAGACACTTAAGGTGGTGAAATAGGTGTGAATTTACACATGTCACATTTTAATAGTTTTGATAAATTACCAACTTCGATAACTTATTATCAGAATTATATAACGAACAAACCCAGTGAAAATGTTTTAATGATTACCAGTGAATGTAGTGAACATATTATTATATGCTTTAAGTCGTTCATATATATATATATATATATATATATATATATATATATATATATAATATATATATATATATATATATAATATATATATATATATATATATATTTAACATATATCATACATATATACATATATATATATATATATATATATAATATATATATATATATATATATATATATATATATATATATATATATAAATATATATATATATATATATATATATATATATATATATATATATATATATAATATATATATATATATATATATATATATATATATATATATTATATATATATATATGTATGATATAGTAAAATAATATATATATATATATATATATGTATTGCTAGTTACTTAGACAGAGTTAATGTAAAATCGATGTATTTCCCCATTAATTTAGCGTAGATAGGAAGCATAATTATCCTATAGTTAGCAAAGGACAAAAACTTGTAAAAGGTGAATTTTCAAAAAAAACTTGTAGTAATAGTAGAATAGTCCCAACCACATAAAACATTTCCCATGATAATGTTTGATACAGTTGGAAATGTAGGAGTCATCAGTGTTAGATGTAGAAAAAACAAAAAAAAATCTTTAGTATAGTAGCTAGGCTATAACCATAGATAATCTTAGTCCGGTAGAGGAGCTTTAGAAAGGGATATATAATAAAATAAGAAAAGTAATGGAGAAAAGTTTTTAGCACTCCTGATTAAGCTTATAGAGAAGTATAAAATAATACAATGTCAACTAAAATTATGTAGGACAAATAGTAAATAAATCGCGAATATTTTAAAACCCAAGGGCAAGCAAATCCTAATGACGGAACGTCATTAAATAATGGGAAGGGTAATATGTACCGTGAGTAACATGTGATATATTTAAAATATAAAAAAAAAAAATTGTTTTTTTTCTAAGAACGCTTCCGATATAAATGCCTCGCAGCATTCTAGACGTTTCGTTTTACAGAACCGACTATTAAATCAAGGAAGACGGTTTGGAATTTCGCGAAAATACTTGGCAATAAAAAATCACGAGACAATGTCTTATTCAGGAAGTTTCAAGTTACCATAGGAGTATGAATGTTTAATCATCAAAATATTGAAAATAAATTATTGGATGGGCAGTTAGCATAATGAGTTTAGTTTGTAAACATAATGACAAGGTAGCGGCCCCTCCAAAGGAGTTGGGCCAATCGTGAAATAGTTCTCACGGCACAGAATCAGGACTTAGGATATATAGTGATGAAAAGGGTTTTTCGCGTCATTATTATTATTATTATTATGGGCATTATGATTACAGACATTATGTTCCTACCATTCTCCGAGCAATTATGAAATTATTATTCTGACTGAAGTGAAGCCTTGCTCATATACATACGTTGTTGTACACCTGAAATGTAAGTCTCAATAAAACTATTACTTTTCTATTTGTGTTTGTTCTTATTATATGCCTGTATCTCATCGCACAGTAGATAACTAGTTCAATTGTACTCCATAGGCAGCGCTCCTAAGGGATCTGATAATCCTACGAAGTTTGATTACGCTCCTGGATTGACGGCTCCCCAGCCTAATTAATCACCTCACAAGAAAACTCATACCTAGTACTTTAATCCATTTTTTATTTTCTTCCATAGGAAGTGGCGCGATCACCCATTTATCTTACTCCCCATTACAAGTGGTGTAATCTTTAGCGGCACAAGTTTAAAATAGTAACGGCGTAATAAAACTTAACGGCACAAGTGACGTGATACTTAATGGTATGAGTGGTGCGGTCCTTTCCATCCCCCATTGCAGTTGGCGCAGTCATAAGCGGCAGAGGCCAACAACCATTGAAACTCACGAACCATAAAATTCACCCGGCAGAACTGGCGCGGTCAGTCTTTATTGCCACATAATTAATTTTTTCTTTTCACCAAGGCATTTCATAGACTTCGGAAGAGGCTCTTCGACTGGGAACTGAAAGCTATAAACCCCTTTTTAAGAGTCAAAAGGGATTGCTCCTACACACCGTTTTCCCCAAGATTACCAGATCAAAATTTCAAAATAGCAATTTTTTTCGGTAGAGTTGAAAGGTCAAATAACTATGCCTCTTGAGATTTGAACTCCCCCCGAACACAGTCCTTGGGGCAAGGGCTGTAAGTTTTGAAATTCACCCATCGTTTACATACAGTATTTGTTATCGGAAAGAAAGGCGTGTTTGACCATCGGTGACCAAAAAGGCCAAGGGCATTCAGGTGAATCTTTCAGGCAATGTTGAGGAGAGTGTCGAACTAAACTAAAACACACGAGACTGTCAAAAGGGCTTATCTCGGGACTGGCTTGGGGTTTGAGTTATAACTTACGGGAAATGATGAGGGGGATGATCAGTTGACTAAATGTTATATGCGCATGCTACTACTACTACTACCGCAACAACTACTACTACCTCTACTAAACAAGGCGTATTTGACCTTTGCTGTTCAAAAAGACCAAGGGCATTCAGGTAAAGCTTTCAGGAAATCTTGAGGGGAGCGTTGAACTAAATCAAAAACACACTATGTTCATGCAAATTGTCAAAAGTGTTTATCTCAGGATTGGCGTAGGGTATACAATTTTAAATTTCAGGGATTGATGAGGGGGATGATTAATTGACTAAAATGTAATAAGTGCACGCTTCTAATTCTACTAATACTACTACTCAGTGGGGGTTCTGGCCTCTCTTGGGCCCGGGACAAGATCTTGATTAGTCCTCCCCCTCTTGTAACACAAAACTTTTCAAGTCAAAGTTTTACAAAATTTTCAATTATTAACGGACTTTTTACATTTATTTAAATCTGACTCTTCTTACTTTCGCCTCTGCTACCTCGTCCCAATTGGTTGCTTCTAATTCTTCGCGTTTCATGTTCATTAACACTAAATAATTTATTCGCTCCTGTCCCATAATCGATCTGAGATACGTTAATATTAATTAAAGTTTACTAAACGACCGCCCATTATTTGCCACCGCCACTGCAATTTCTAAAAATGTTTGATAGGTAACTCTTACGTCTGCGAAGATCCCTTCATCTACGTATTGTACAGTTAATTCCAACAACATTAAAAGTAATTAAATCTGGTCTAGTTACTTTTATTTTAAAGAAATGGGAATGAAGATACGGGAAAAATTAAAATTTTGGATCAATTTGCTTTGCTGCCAACTGTTCCGTCCACTTTAATACATATAAAATAAAATTTGAAGGATTATAAAATGATTATAACCCTTAGATTATTTTATTGGAAACTTGCGCCCCTAAAATTTCTGCACCTAGGGCAAGTGCCCCCTCTGTCCCCCTATAGCCGTTTCAGCTACTGCTACTAATTTCACTGGACCTGCTAGTAAGACTAAGGGCATTAAGGTGAAAATTTCAGAAAATTTTGAGGGGAAAGTTGAACTAAATGGGCTAGTGCCCATTTTAACAGTCAAAAGTGATTGGAAGGCAACTAACACCCCTTCCATACCCACCATTTCTCCAGACACATCCAATCAAAATTTTGAGATGGCCATTTTGTTCCACGCAGTTTAAAGTTCAGGAAAGTATACCTTTGAGCAGGACACTCCCCCCACAGTCTTTAGGGCAAGGGTTATAAGTTATGCCTTGGGAGCATATAAGGTGTTTTATTGAAATCTTTGTCGTAGAAACTTGAAAAAGAGCTCATTCGATTGGAAATTCAAAGGACTAGGGCCCATTTTAATAGTCGAAAGTGATTTGTGGGCAACTAACCCCCCTCTCACACTCACCTTTTCCCCAAACACATCCAATCAAGATTTTTAGATAGCCATTTTATTAGTTGAAAGTTTTAGATATTAAATCTTGAAGGATGACAACCCCCCCCCCCACAGCCCTCAGGACAAGGGTTGTAAGTTATGCCGGGGGCATATAAGGTTTTTATAGAAAGCTATGTTGTACAAACTTCAAAAAGAGCACATTCAATTGGGAATTGAAAGGGCTAGTACCCTTTTTAATAGTTGAAAGTGATTGAAGGGCAACTAACCCCCCTCTCATGCCCACCATTTCCCCAAACACATCCAATCAAAATTTTGAGATTTCCATTTTGTTCAACGTAGTTGAAAGTTCTGGAAATTAGGCCTTTTAGGATGATAACCCCCACAGAGCCCTCGGTGCAAGGGTTGTAATTATACCCTAGGGGCATATAAGGTTTATATAGAAAGTCGTTGTAGAAATTTCAAAAAGGGCTCATTTGATTGGAAATTGAAATTGCCCTTTTTACTAGTCGAAAGTGAGTGGACAGTAATTACCCCCCCCCTCTCACTCCCACCATTTCCCCAAGCACATTCAATCAAAGTTTAGCCATTTTGTTCAACGTAGTTGAAAGTTCTGGAAATCTTTCAACTGGAAATAACTTACAACCTTCCAGGGGACACTCCCCTGGAAGGTCCTTTTGAGGAGGACACTCCCCCACAACCCTCAAGGCAGGGGTTTGAAGTTTCACCCTGGGGGCATATAAGGTTTTTATAGAAGGCGTTATTATAGAAACTTCAAAGAAGCCTCATTTGATTGGAAATTCAAAGGGCTAGTGCCCTTTTTAATAGTCGAAAGTGATTTGAGGGCAACTAACCCCCCTCTCACGCCCACCTTTTCCTCAAACACATCCAATCAAAACTTTGAGACAGCCATTTCATTAAACGTAGTTTTAAGTTCTGGAAATTACGTCTTTGAGGATGACAACTCCCCCACAGCCCTCAGGGCAAGGGTTGTAAGTTATGCCCTGGGGGCATATAAGGTTTTTATAGATAGAGTTGTCGTAAAAACTTCAAAAGAGGCTTATTAAATTGGAAATTGAGAGGGCTATTGCCCTTTTTAATAGTCGAAAGTGATTGGAGGGTGACTAACCACCCTCTCACGCCCACCATTCCCCCAAACACATCCAATCAAAATTTTCAGATAGCCATTTTGTTCAACGTAGTAGAAAGTTCTGGAAATTTCTGGTCTTTGAGGATGACAACCCCTCCCCCAGCCCTCAGGGCAAGGGTTGTAAGTTATGCCCTGGGGTATATAAGGTTTTTATTGAAAGCTTTGCCGTAGAAACTTCAAAAGGGCTCATTTGATTGGAAATTGAAAGGGCTAGTGCCTTTTTTAATAGTTGAAAGTGGTTGAAGAGCGATTAACGCCCCTCTCACGCCCACCATTTCCCCAAACACATCCAATCAAAATTTTGAGATAGCCAATTTTTTTAACGTAGTGTAAAGTTCTGGAAATTACGTCTTAGAGGATGACCACCACCCTCACAGCCCTTAGGGTAAGGGTTGTAATTTATGACCTGGGGGCATATAAGGTGTTTATAGAAAGCATTGTCATAGAAACTCAAGAAGGGCTCATTCGATCGGAAATCGAAAGGCATAGTGCTCTTTTTAATAGTCGAAAGTGACTGGAAGGCTTGACATTTTTATAATAAAGATCGATGTGGGTATAATGTATTTTTTTTGTTGTTGTTGTTGTTTAGACCAGGGCACTTCGTATCGAAGGAGTTGCCGTAGGAAGTTCGAAAAGGGCTTATTCGATTGAAAATAGAAAGGGCTGATGCCCTTTTTAATAGTCGAAAGTGATTGGAGGGCAACTAATCCCCCTCCCACGCCCACCCTCCCATTTGCCCATTATGTTTAAAAACAAAATTTTGCCTTAAGATTAAATCAAAATGCACTGTGTTAATGCTAATTCCCAATAAGGCATCTCAGCAGTATCCCAAGAACAACTGAGGGTATTATATTAGAACTTTTGGGGCTTTTTTTGCTCTTAAAATTTAACCAAATCAAAATAGCGTAAGTGTATCCAAGCTATCAAGGAAAGTAAACAGGTTTTTTTGCGAATGGTATCAAGTTTTCCATTTCAGGTCAACTAGAGGATGTATGAAACTAAATTAAACACTACTATTTGTGTCCAGATTTTTAAAAGGGTGTATGTTGTTAAAAATGAGCAAAAAATCAAATAATCTACCAAGCGTGAAACTACCACAAATCAGTATCGATAAATAAATGAAACCCAAAACGAACAGAAATTACAATAAATAACCGAGTCAAACTCAAAACGAGCAGAAATTAACATAAGTTGGGCTCAAAACCCCTATGCCTTCCCAAGGCCAGAACATAATTTGCACTTTACTGAAAAAAATACTAATGAATGTGCATTGTCAGTTTAATATACATATACTGATATTTAGTAATCAAAATGTTAATATTATTTGATCTATTAAAGTTATGAAATTAAAAACATTTATATTTTATAAAATGTTTCTAGGCATATAAAATATGCCTAGAGGACGACCCGAAAAAGATACCAGGTTAATGGCCCTTTAGGCTTCTCTCAGGTGAATAACATGTAAAACTTGAATAAAAAAATAATAATGTCACGAGGGGGGAATGAGGATTTCAGAAATGCCTAGGTGGGGCATGGCCAAAATTCGGCTGGGAACCACTGGTCTAGGGTATTAACTTGAAACTTTCAGGGTATGTTTTGGGGGGTATTGAACTAACAAAAAGGCACTATGTGCATACTACTATTACTACTACTATTACACCTGATGCCACTACTACTACGACTGCTACTACTATTACGACTACTACTACCACTATTACAAATGCTACTACTAGTACAAATGGATCTAAGGTTATTACCGAAAAACTTTCAGGGAATGTTGGGGAGGATTTTGAAAAAAAAAACACATAAAAGACACAATTTTAATGCAGTTTAATAAAAGGATGTAACAGCTATATTCCAGGAAAACCTTAGAGCCATATTCCAGGAAGCATAAATTTTTTAGAAATGTCGAGGAAGATGTTGAATTAAATGGGAAACTGCTATTTGTATGCAGGCTGTGAAAAGGGCGTATCAGCAGTATTCCAAGAACAGCTTACAGAAATTGGTTGAAACTTTCAAGGCATGACAAGGCGTGTGTAGTACAATAGCTATAGGCATATGTTGAATTAATAAAAATGCACTATGGGCATACTACCACCACCAGTAGTAGTGGTACTACTACTAGTATTAGTTTAACTACTGCTACTGCTATAGTACTACAGTTCCTAAGGCTAATGATTTAAGTATGAAATTTCCCAGGAATAGTAGGGGGCGTTGGGCTATATTAAAACACACTATATGCGTACAGGTTGTCAAAAGGGCGTATCAGATGTATCTAAGAGACGGGTTAAAGCATTAAGTTGAAACAATCAGGGTGTGAAAAGGGGATGTTTAGCTAGACCAAAAAGGCTCGATGTGAATACTATTATTGCTGCTACTACTAATACCACTGCTGCTATTACCAATACTATTCCCAACACTCTTACTATTACTTCTGCTACTATGACTACTGCTAATGTAAAGGGTGTTAGTAAAACATTCAAGGAATGATGAGGGTGGTGTTGATGCAGCATGCGCAGCTGCGCTGTCCTCGGGAAGATTAGTGCTGAAGTGAGTTATTAGAACTAGCAGTAGTAGTAGTCGGGGGCGTCCCGAGGGGGTGGGGAGGGTCACGCGAACCCCCAATTTTTGACATTTGGTTTTGACATTCGAAAATTTTGCAAAATCGGCCGGAATTTAGCAAAATTCTTGATTTCCGCATGAATTAGGTAACGATTCGGTAAAATTTAAGAAGAACACCCCCCCCCCAATAAAATGAGCCCCGGGACACCCCTGGTAGTAGTACAATATGAATAATATCAAAAAAGATTTAAAATGTCATTTCAAAATTTAATACATATTTTAGAAATAAATATCAAAGGACCATAACAAATATTGCAAAGGGTTGTAATAGATGATACATTAAATAAAAATTTGTGATGATACTTTAATAATTACGCATCAGAGGTTACTGGTATGGCTGTTCAAAAGGGGATTGTTGTTTGACAGAAGCATTCAGGAGTTTACCCAGCCATACGATCTATATAATTTCCGCTTAAAAAATTGATGGCATCATACGACATGAAAACTTAGGCTATCAATAAATCCGTTCATTGCACCAGTTTTAACAAAATGCTACTGTTTTTTCTTGGACTAATTACTAGTTACTTAAGCTAGTTACTAATTTTTTTGTATACCTTGGTCATCCTTATCCATTGAAGTCATTTGAGTCAATTCAGGGTCCTCCTTTGGTTCTGAAAGGGACAAGGAAAAGGTCCGATAAGGAACATCATCCCAAATAGGTGAAAAGACAGAACTTGTTGGTCCAAGGGCCTCATTCTCAACCTTAATTTCTGAAAGATAATAAATAGAAGGAAAATTGGTTATTTACATCAGTCTTATACGTTAGGGTCATAGAATCTATAAATCCTTTAAAAAATCCAAAAATATGCATTAGATTGCTTGCTGCATATTAAGAAAATGTGTAAGAAATCACAAGAGTTTCAAATCACAAAATAGCAAATCAGAGATATAACACAATAGGAAATCTGCAGAAGATCATAACTAAAATTTTACCTTGAAAGAGCTAGTTTTTTTCAATTTAATTACCGTTTGGTTATAATATCCTACTCAGAGTTATCAGCTACCATCCTTACCCCCTCTCCTTTATGGTAAAGTTCAAATTTGTATCATTACACATTAATAAAAAAAAAATCCAATAAAACTGCCGTTTCCAAAATGAAAAAAAAGTCTTAATCTCTCAAAACAAAGCAAAGGCACTGTTTCTGTTCTGTTTTCAAGGGAATTATTTCTAGTCTATTAATATTAAAAAAATGAAACAAAAAGACGAATTGTTTTTAATTGACCGGTTCTGATTTTATAATATATATTTTATCGTTTTTTTCATCCATTTAATACAAATTTGAGCTTTTTAAAATATTAGTTGTTCAACTTCTTGGGTTCTCTCTAGGAATCAGCTGAATGTAAGTAGCTAGGAAATAGATTTAATTACTATGATTACCTTGCTAACATGCAAGTGATAAATATAAACATATAATATAAACATATAATATATATATATATATATATATATATATATAGATATATATATATATATATATATATAATATATATATATATATATATATATATATATATATATATATATATATATAATATATATATATATATAATATGATATATATATATATATATATAATATATATATATATTAATATATATATATATATATATATATATATATATATATATATATATATATATATATATATATATATATATATATATATAATATATATATATATATATATATATATAAATAGTGAATTGTGGCGCACAAGACCCTTCCTCTTGTAGTCTTCGTTGCCCTTTGATTCGTAAGGGTTTATATGAGAAGCAACAACTTCTTTTTTTTTAGAATGCTTTTGCTGACCAATAGAGTTTTGTGCTTGGAGGAGCACCATCACCTTGGACATTTTTTACCCCTTTTCAATTTGATCCTTCCTGGTTACATTGCTTATTCCATTCCTCCTTCATCTACGGGTGGATACTCTTCTGGAGAGCTAGTCACTCTTATGCCTAATATTCGAATTTTATTTGATTTATTTTAGTAAATGTTTTATTACTTGATGCAATTTTAAATGTATTTTAATTAATTGCTATTTTTTAGTAGATTAACGGGATAATCCGTCTGATTATTTATTTAAAGATGCATAAGGAAAATTGAGGGCTTTCAATCAAAAGTACTCAAACAAGTATATGTATATTTGGTAATCTGCTTGATTTATTTTGTTCACATTCTTCCTTTTTTTCTTCACTACCAAATTTGTAAAATATAAATTAAACTGATAATTGTACGCATTTTCATAAGGTGAGGCCAACTAGCATTTTAGATCACATGCTCTTCTTTCTACACCAAACCTAGTTTCTGGTTTGGTTAAAGTTTTTATTGATTTTCCAATTATGTCACTCTCATTTACTGGAAAAAACCAGTTAATAAATAGAAAGAAATATCAAGATTGGGACACTAAATTAATTTGGGACCAAAATCTTGTTGAGTTATACAGACCACTTGATAATCAGGAAGTCTCCAAAGCTGTTATACATGAGTATTCCAGTCTTAATCTGGCAAAAACAACTTCAATTAATATTGATTGGACATTCATCTAGCTTGTTCGTTGCCTTAAATATATCGCAAACGTAGTTTGTTTTGAAATATTACGGAACTTGTAAGATCGGAACATAGATACCCTGTCAGTCTAGCAACACATAAATGGCTAAAGTTTTGTTGTTCGTTACCAAGACCTTGAAAAAATTCAGATCACCCCAATTACTATGACAAGAAAGCTAGTAAAGCGGCTTTTCTAAGAGTATTACGAGATAATTAAGAGAAGTCAATACATATAGCTTAATGTTGATAGTGACATCAATCCCAGTGGAGAACTGTAGAACAAGGAAAAAAAGGACGGATTCAAGTGATATGTTGCACAAATCATCTAAAGAAAAGATGTTGGTGGACCTATTTTCAGATTTAATGTTTTTTTCGAGTGATGGTCCTTTACAGGTTCAGGAATTTCATAATCTTCTTTCAAATTGGGATCCTCAGTTTTTTATTTCTAGTTGTGATTTGAATTCAGCGTAAAAATATCTTAAATATATGAGTCCTAGCCAAGTGGATTGGTGCGCTGGATTTAGGATCCTTAGTCCGAGAGGACGAGGGTTCGAATCCTAGTGGACTTAATTATTTGGTTTGGAACGGGGGTCAGTGGCGTGACTCTGTAAGTTCAGCCAGAGTCGACCCAGCTTTAAATGGGGACCTGGATAAATCTGGGGAAGGTAAACAGGAAGGGTATCCGAAAGCACAGGATGGTTGGCCCCCAACCCTCCATTGCACTTCCTGGCTGGAGGGCCACGAAACGAGATCAGTACCACCGGTAGAGACTGTAAAGTCCATTGCCATATTCTTTTACCTTCTTTACTTTACATGAGTTCTCTGGACCATTTCTGCAGATTTTCTATCTATTTAAAGCTTATCATTGTTTCTTCTTCGCCAAACTCCTTGGTTTTTAGTATGGCAGGGCAAATGCCAGCTTCTTTAAAAACTGTCCAGTAACCAGGGTTCCAAGGCATGGAAAAAGGAAGTACGAAACTTGCATACTTGCAAGTAAAAAAAAGTACAGTAAAAAAAAGGCCAATTAAGATTTTTTGTTTGTGGTTTTCTTATCTTTAAGTCTGTGTTACTTCGGGATCTCGGATTTCTTCTCATGAAATATCCGTCCGAAGAGGTAACGGAGAAACTAGGAGGGGAAATATCCTCCATTTACGTTTAAAAAAAAAATGCCTCTTCAAAAACCTCACTTATCTATTTAGCAATTATGTTTTTTTTGCATTGCAGATGCCATTATTTCATTTAGCTGGTTTAAAGCAGCATCAATAGGTAATTTTAATATTTTACTGAATGAGTTAAAAAAAATTGTCTGAAAATTACAGTTGCAAAATGTCCACATTTTACAATACATTATCCCCTTGGGTTTCTTCACCTGGGTTTTCCATGCTTTGGATCAGTGATGTACCTAGGTGTTCCATATCTCTCCACTGAGAAAATTTGCGTCTATTATTAACAAGTCATTTAGAGGCTACACCTGGTACAGCTGGTACTTATTTTCCACCCGCGTGAAGAACATGCCCTCTACTTCAGAACTAAAGTGATACTTTGTTCCTGATGAAAGAATACAATTGGAAAAAAAAGGAAACCCAAATTATAGATTTTGTTCTTTAGTCCCTCAGACTTTACAACACCTCATCTTTATTTGCAACAGTATTGCAAAGTCAGCAAACAAAACAAGAAATATTTTTTCAAGACTAAAATAAAGCCTAATACAAGTGAGCTACTTAACATCAACCTGTCAGGAAATGAAGAAAGAACATTATTCCGGGAGATTATTCGTTTATTAAGGTGCAATAAAATAGTTTAGTAAGCTTAACCTGGCCCTGAAACGTGCTTCAGTTAGGTTAATTAGAACTATAATTTGCAGGAAGAAGAAGAATATATGAGGCAAATAAACGAGCAAAAAAATGTTTATATGAAGCCAAAAGAAGACTGTTTTTAGACTTCAATAAGTGTTTTTCAGAAGAAGAAGCCAAAGATCTGAGATACTTTTGATTCTCTGATTCATCTACTTTCTTGTATGAGAAAAAACAAATTAGCTAGACTTTATCAGTCAATGATTCTCCCTTTGGTTAGCTTTCTGGCAATAATTCTTCTTCTATTTAACAGCAGGCGGGCTTTTCAGTAAAACTATTTAGCCCTTTTCCTTTTGCTTCACTCTGTGGGCTACAGAGCTACTGGCTTGATTGCCTCATATTTATTAGATATATTCAGATATCTTTCAGCAGATCTTTCGACTCTAGGAGTTCAAATATAAGATGATAGATGTCGATTTCTATGCTCTGTGTGCAGGTATAGTTGGCTAGGCTCTTGGCTGATAGTGGGATTTTGTGGTGTTTGAAGTATTTTAACAGTTTACAAAGCAAGGTATGTTGTGCAGACGTCAGCATATTACATTCAAATAGGCAATGGTCAATTGTTTCATTATTCATATTACAATGCCTGCAAAGAGGGGACAGGGGAATTGAACCACTTGAATTAGAAAGCTTATATGAGAATGCAAGGAAATTTAGTCCATTTGTTCCAGAACGAATTCTATGATACATTTTAGAAAGATACTTATTGGGAAAGGGGGAAAGGATAGGATTAATCTTATTAAAAATACTATCTGATAGCCTCCATCGGTAAATATCTCTAATTGGGATTGGTCTCCCACTAGGCTGGTCAATATTTATAGCATTTTTTGCTATTTCATCAACCTGATGATTACCACTTATGCCAGAGTGGCTAGGAATGTACTGAAAGTAAGTTTTTATGCCACTTGAAGCAAGATTATCAATAATACTGAGACAATGATAAGTGTCAATGTCCAACTTATATTGAGGAGCTGAGGCCAGCAACTCAAAGGTTGATAAAGAGTCGGAATAGATGATAATATTATTCGAATTTTCAATCAAAGGTTGGTTTTGCTTAAGGTGTTCTAATGCCATGATTATGGCATTTAACTCAGCAGACATTATAGATAAATTATTAAGTAATCTCTCTCCCATTGCAATTTTCAGGTGAGGAAGGAAAACACCACTTGCAACCTTCTCATCCATTTTTGACCCATCAACAAATATTTGGAAGTGATTTTTATAGGTAATTGTATTAAGTTCTGCAATTTTTTTCTGGACAAAAGCAATGGGGGTTAAATCTTTATTCCATTTTGAAAATTCAGTATTTATTATGGGAAATGACCAATTCCATGGAGGGGATTGGGGGAAAGTAGGTGCAATAGACTTTGCTGGTACAGGGAACTTCTTTTGAATATTGGCATACTCATCTGCAATACCTCTATACATGGCTGGATTTCTTAACCAATTATGTAATGTGTGTGAGCTATTTGATTCAATTTTTGTAAGATGTTTTATCAAGAGAAAGCTACGTCTCTCCCTTATTGTTGTTAATCCACTCTCCATAAGCAGAAACTTGGTGCTTGTGGGTTTCCTAAGACCAAATATGAGACGTATTATATCATTTTGTGTTGTTTCAATTTTTTGCATCTGGGTCTTTGCACATGCACCATAGACAATGAGCCCATAGTCAATATGGGGTCTTATACGTGATTTATAAAACTGGAGTAAGGTTTTCTCCTTACAACCCCAGGGTGTGGAAAGAAGTCTTTTTAGTATATTTGCTTTTCTATAACATTTTTTTATTGTGTTTGAAATGTGGAGGTGGAAATTAAGTTTTTGGTCAAGCATGAGACCTAGGTAATTAATATTATTATCTTCTGGAATAGTTGTTTTATTTAGAGTTAGTTTTGCATTAACATGGTTTCGCTTCCGGTGAAATTGGATTATTTTTGACTTGGTGGGTGCAATGGGTAAATCTGAATGTTGAGAGAATTTTTCAAACTGGAAAAGTGACTTTTGCAGATTTGACTGTGCTATCTGAAAGGTGTTGCCAGATGACCATAGCACCAGATCATCAGCATATTGTAGATTCGTGTGGGGTAGGTTCATGTCCCAGAGATATAGGCCAAAAAGGAGGCAACTGAGGACTGCTCCCTGGGGTAGGCCTTTGGATATTGTCTTTTGGGGTGAAGAGGCTGAACCAACACAAACAATGAAACTTCGCACATCTATGAAGGATTTAATAAAGGATACTAGCTTAGGAGGTACTCCAAGGTTTGCAAGTTTATTTAAAAGGATTTGGTGGTTCACATTGTCATAAGCTCCTTCAAAATCTAGGAAAGCTGCCACTAGGATATTATTTTTTGAGAAAGATTCATTTATTGCATTTGTTAGCAAAATGAAAGCATCTGTTTAAGAGTGGTATTTCCTGAATCCAGTTTGAGTGTGTGGGATCATGTTATTTTTCTCAACAAACCAGAGGAGTCTGTGATTAATCATTTTCTCCATTATTTTCCCCATCACAGGTGTAATCATTATGGGCCTATAAGACTCAGGGTTATCTTTTGATTTATTTTTCTTTAGGATTGGTAGGAGGGACGAACATTTCCATATATTGGGGAACCTAGAAGATGCCCAAGCGTGATTATAACAATTTAGCAGTTCTTGTTTGTATGAAGGTGTGAGATTCTTTATCCATGTAGGGTGTATATTGTCATAGCTACCGCTAGTTTTGGACCTAATATGATGTATTGCGTTATTCAATTCCTGGATTGAAAATGGATTAGTTATGTACTCGGATCCTGGGCGTGGTTGGTAACTAGGGTTCATAGGAATTGTGGACAGTTTGCTTTGATTATTTGATGTTAGCTTATTAACAAAAAGAGTTGCAAATAGGTTAGCCTTTTCATTATCATTGTCATAATGGGTATTATTATGTATAAGCTCATACAGGAGTGGGTTGGGAGAATTCTTTTTCCCACATATGTGGCTTATGACTTTATGTATAATTGGCTCATTTGTTTCTCTGGAGAGATTATTTGCAAAATTATTCCAGTATATAATTCTTCTTCTTCTTCTTCTTCTTCTATTTAACAGCA
Organism: Artemia sinica; assembly: GCA_027921565.1. Classification (NCBI taxonomy): domain Eukaryota; kingdom Metazoa; phylum Arthropoda; class Branchiopoda; order Anostraca; family Artemiidae; genus Artemia; species Artemia sinica. Next base: position 62,224,194 of record CM051266.1, on the reverse strand, counting down.
GGCGGGCTTTTCAGTAAAACTATTTAGCCCTTTTCCTTTTCCTTCACTCTGTGGGCTACAGAGCTACTGGCTTGATTGCCTCATATTTATTAGATATATTCAGATATCTTTCAGCAGATCTTTCGACTCTAGGAGTTCAAATATAAGATGATAGATGTCGATTTCTATGCTCTGTGTGCAGGTATAGTTGGTTAGGCTCTTGGCTGATAGAGGGATTTTGTGGTGTTTGAAGTATTTTAACAGTTTACAAAGAAAGGTATGTTGTGCAGACGTCAGCATATTACATTCAAATAGGCAATGGTCAATTGTTTCATTATTCATATTACAATGCCTGCAAAGAGGGGACAGGGGAATTGAACCACTTGAATTAGAAAGCTTATATGAGAATGCAAGGAAATTTAGTCCATTTGTTCCAGAACGAATTCTATGATAAATTTTAGAAAGATACTTATTGGGAAAGGGGGAAAGGATAGGATTAATCTTATTAAAATTAATATCTGATAGCCTCCATCGGTAAATATCTCTAATTGGGATTGGTCTCCCACTTGGCTGGTCAATATTTATAGCATTTTTTGCTATTTCATCAACCTGATGATTACCACTTATGCCAGAGTGGCTAGGAATGTACTGAAAGTAAGTTTTTATGCCACTTGAAGCAAGATTATCAATAATACTGAGACAATGATAAGTGTCAATGTCCAACTTAAATTGAGGAGCTGAGGCCAGCAACTCAAGGGTTGATAAAGAGTCGGAATAGATGATAATATTATTCGAATTTTCAATCAAAGGTTGGTTTTGCTTAAGGTGTTCTAATGCCATGATTATGGCATTTAACTCAGCAGACATTATAGATAAATTATTAAATAATCTCTCTCCCATTGCAATTTTCAGGTGAGGAAGGAAAACACCACTTGCAACCTTCTCATCCATTTTTGACCCATCAACAAATATTTGGAAGTGATTTTTATAGGTAATTGTATTAAGTTCTGCAAATTTTTTCTGGACAAAAGCAATGGGGGTTAAATCTTTATTCCATTTTGAAAATTCAGTATTTATTATGGGAAATGACCAATTCCATGGAGGGGATTGGGGGAAAGTAGGTGCAATAGACTTTGCTGGTACAGGGAACTTCTTTTGAATATTGGCATACTCATCTGCAATACCTCTTTACATGGCTGGATTTCTTAACCAATTATGTAATGTGTGTGAGCTATTTGATTCAATTTTTGTAAGATGTTTTATCAAGAGAAAGCTACGTCTCTCCCTTATTGTTGTTAATCCACTCTCCATAAGCAGAAACTTGGTGCTTGTGGGTTTCCTAAGACCAAATATGAGACGTATTATATCATTTTGTGTTGTTTCAATTTTTTGCATCTGGGTCTTTGCACATGCACCATAGACAATGAGCCCATAGTCAATATGGGGTCTTATATGTGATTTATAAAACTGGAGTAAGGTTTTCTCCTTACAACCCCAGGGTGTGGAAAGAAGTCTTTTTAGTATATTTGCTTTTCTATAACATTTTTTTATTGTGTTTGAAATGTGGAGGTGGAAATTAAGTTTTTGGTCAAGCATGAGACCTAGGTAATTAATATTATTATCTTCTGGAATAGTTGTTTTATTTAGAGTTAGTTTTGCATTAACATGGTTTCGCTTCCGGTGAAATTGGATTATTTTTGACTTGGTAGGTGCAATGGGTAAATCTGAATGTTGAGAGAATTTTTCAAACTGGAAAAGTGACTTTTGCAGATTTGACTGTGCTATCTGAAAGGTGTTGCCAGATGACCATAGCACCAGATCATCAGCATATTGTAGATTCGTGTGGGGTAGGTTCATGTCCCAGAGATATAGGGCAAAAAGGAGGCAACTGAGGACTGCTCCCTGAGGTAGGCCTTTGGATATTGTCTTTTGGGGTGAAGAGGCTGAACCAACACAAACAATGAAACTTCGCACTTCTATGAAGGATTTAATAAAGGATACTAGCTTAGGAGGTACTCCAAGGTTTGCAAGTTTATTTAAAAGGATTTGGTGGTTCACATTGTCATAAGCTCCTTCAAAATCTAGGAAAGCTGCCACTAGGATATTATTTTTTGAGAAAGATTCATTTATTGCATTTGTTAGCAAAATGAAAGCATCTGTTGAGGAGTGGTATTTCCTGAATCCAGTTTGAGTGTGTGGGATCATGTTATTTTTCTCAACAAACCAGAGGAGTCTGTGATAAATCATTTTCTCCATTATTTTCCCCATCACAGGTGTAATCATTATGGGCCTATAAGACTCAGGGTTATCTTTTGGTTTATTTTTCTTTAGGATTGGTAGGAGGGACGAACATTTCCATATATTGGGGAACCTAGAAGATGCCCAAGCGTGATTATAACAATTTAGCAGTTCTTGTTTGTATGAAGGTGTGAGATTCTTTATCCATGTAGGGTGTATATTGTCATAGCTACTGCTAGTTTTGGACCTAATATGATGTATTGCATTATTCAATTCCTGGATTGAAAATGGATTAGTTATGTACTCGGATCCTGGGCGTGGTTGGTAACTAGGGTTCATAGGAATTGTGGACAGTTTGCTTTGATTATTTGATGTTAGCTTATTAACAGAAAGAGTTGCAAATAGGTTAGCCTTTTCATTATCATTGTCATAATGGGTATTATTATGTATAAGCTCATACAGGAGTGGGTTGGGAGAAGTCTTTTTCCCACATATGTGGCTTATGACTTTATGTATAATTGGCTCATTTGTTTCTCTGGAGAGATTATTTGCAAAATTATTCCAGTATATAATCTTAAGAGGTTACCGACCATCTTCTTCTTCTTCAAAAATTATAAGCCATAAAAATATAAAATAGAAATATCGTTAATTTTCACTTGGTTTCCCTCTAAGCACATGCAATACATCCTTGAAAAGTATATGAAGAACTAAAACCTGCTTGATGTAGAAAAAAATGAGTATGACCTAGTAAAATAAATCTAAAAACTATCTACGTGACTGAACTCAATTTCTTTTTTGAAAAAAAAATTGCAATACACAAGCATCTTTTTTTTGTTATTTATTTGTGATGCATTTTGTCACATTTGCCATTCAGAGCTAGTTATTTTATAATGGTATGACTTGATTCTTCTTTCAATATATTCACTACTCCTCCATTATTGTGTTTATTGAGAGAAATAAAAGCACTACAATGATACAGCTTTTATTATTGGGAAAGGGGGGTATGTTTGATCCTGGGCTCCAAAGAAGCTAAGCGCATAAGGTGAAACTTCCAGACAATTTAAAAGCAGATGTTGAACCAAATAAAAGAAGTCAAAAGGATGTGTCTGCGGAATATCAGGAACAATCAGGGGCGTCGTTTGAGAGGGGCAAGGGGGGCATTTTCCCCTCCAAAAATGTGGATAAAAATATATTATATAGACCCTGCTACTTGAATATCCGGATCTTGACCCCTCTTGCCCTACCCCCCCCCCAATGAAAATGCTGTAGATTCCCTCCCGGGAACATCTGACATTATTAAGCTGAAAATTTCAGGGCTTGTTGAGGGAGATGTTGAACTAAACCAAAAGAGACTAAATACATCCAGGTTATCTTCAGAATGGATCTTACAAAATCTAACAGTATTAATTTGAAATTTCCAGGGAATAATTAGGGCATGTTAAGCTAATACAAAAGACACAATGCGCACCGAGGATGTAAAACGAATGTATTTGCAATATCTCAGGATCTGCAAAGGGTATTAACTTGAAATCTTCAGGAAATGTTGAGGCTAATATTGAAGAAAATCAAAAGAGAATATGTACCATTGGGGTTGTCAAAACGACGTATCTGCAAAACATCAAGGGAACTGTTCAGGGTAATAAGTTGAAATTTCTGAGGAATTTTGGTGATTTTGCACTAAATACTCGTATAAAGATAATAAATGCATCCAGATGGGCAAAAAATCATACCTGAAATATGTAAGTAATGGCTAAGGGCAATAAATAAAAATTTCCCAGGAGTGTGGGGAGAATCAGGAATTAAATCAAGATACTTTAAGCGCATCCAGGTTGTCAAAATGGCATATCTACAACGTCTTAGGAATAACTTAATGTATCAAGTTAAGGGAAAGCTGAGGGGTTGTTAAACCAAATCAAAAGACACTGTGTGCGTCAAGGTTGTTTAACAATTGCATCTGCATTAGCTGAGAGCTAATTTCACAAATGTGCAAAATAATTAAAGAACGATGATAAAACTTGAAACAAGCAGCAATGATTGCTTTGCAGTTTATGGAACATTAATCAGGAAGAATGGGTCAAATAAAAAGACGCGTAATGCTTGCCCAAATTTGTAGAAATCAAAAAAGTAGCATTTTACTAAAAAAAAAATGTTTAGGAGCATAAAACAAGTACCCTGTAGAACATAAAAGACTAATTCATACAGTTGATAGTTGACAGTTGATAGTTGATACAGTTGACAGTTTTTCACCTGCCATAAAATCAGCAAATTTTAATTATCCTGGAACCCCCTAAACAATTTTAATATCCTGGAACCCCAGATTAGGATCAGTCTTCAGTAAAGCACTAGTTTCTCAGAATTCTACAAATTTAAGCGAATATTACGAGTTAATTTATTGGAACCAATATTGCATATATATTCAAACATTTTGATTGAAATGACTATCTCAAAAGCTTGATACTATGCCACAGAGGACTACAGAAGTAAAAATCCACAAGAAAAGGCATAGAAGGGAAGCTAGTTGCTCCCTGATTAGTTTAAACCCATAAAAATTGTAATAAAACCTTCAAATTCTGACTGAACAAGCTTCCTCTCATGTTTCTAGGACCAACCATTTTTACAAGTTGACATAAAGGACCATCCATTTTTATACTTTTTACAAAAAGGACCATTTATTTTTACAATTTTACAAGGACCATCCAATTTTTTTTTTTTAGATTGGCTCCTATTTAGGATAATTATGGATAACTGAGTGATTTGATAAGGCTCCTGCAAACACCAATCAGAGACAATGCAGTAGCAATCATTGAGTATAGAGGCGGGTCTTTATTACATTATTATTAAGGTTGAACTCGAATTGGAGATATTATGGCCAATTTGATTAGTCTCCCATGAAGGATAATCAGAGGCAAAACAACTGTGTCTTACTTGTGTGTTGTTTTTTTTTTTTTTTTTTTTTGGCCCATCTGAATTCATGAAAAAATCAAAACTGTGGACTGACTCAGTTCAAAAACAGGTTAGTTTATGCCTCGGTAAAAAAACAAGGTGAGTTTGAGTTCCAACTTGGTGCAAAAAAAAAAGTTCTGAATGGTGTAAAGATGAAATACAGTAAGTCAAAACTGCACTTAGTTCTCTCTCCCACTAACAGCTTTTTCATACCACAAAGTAGGTAGTAACCTGTTTTAATCAGAAAAATGCATGGATTTTAAATCATCAATAGAGAACGCTCAAAGCAGGGCCTATTGCACTTCAGTCCATTGCTTACCTCCTTACCAACCAACACATTTGTAAAAATGTAAGCATATTGCACTTTATTGAATTGTGCCAATATTCCCAATCTCAATGAATGTATAGCCAGAGTAGCTCCTTATCTTTTCCCACTACGCGTGGTCATTTCTGGATGTTTTGGGTATGATTGGATTGTATATTTTAATTTATACTATTTTAGATTTCCTAGATCATTCATAGCATTATTTGCTAAGCATGCATGATTCATAGCATACATTCCCACTCTCCAGACAGAAACGCCATAAAATTTTGAAAAATACATTAAAACATTCTAAAATATCCTACTTTCTGATATCATTCCTGAAGAGAAATCAATAAAAATCACCCCCCCCCCCTCCCTCCCTTTTACGATTTAGACGTTCATTTGTATGCCTTAAGTAATGGTTTTAGTAAGTATTTAAGTTAGTTAGTAGAATGTTTTAAAGAAAAAAAGATAGGTGTTTAAAGTTGGGGATCCCTTCACTGCAAAAAACTTCTACCACTCAGGTTGATCATCCCATATTAAAAGTCTTGTGTCAGACCCATTACCAAGTAGAAATTCCTGCTGCATGTTGGTGCTCTGAAACATTGTTTGGTACCACTCCAAAAAATCCAAAATAGGGCTAATAGGGCAGGTTCAGTCATTCCCCATGACTCTCTTCAGTCTGTTAGTGAGAGGTCTGATGCAGCATTGACAGCTGTTTTCTACCAAAAAGCATAAAGGCAAACAGCTTAGTCCAGTTATCTTAAGGTTGGCATGTCAAGAGTAGAGTATTTGAAGAACACTTTTATTCAATGTTGCACTTTGATTGGCAATGATCTTCCTGAGGATGCTATCCCTAAGAGTTTCACTATCAACTCTTTCAAAAGAAGTTTAAATAGCCTAGTCATCTGAAACCTCAATAAAAGACAAGTGGTAAATCCTATATTTAATTATACCTGGTACTGCAAATTTACAAATAATCAAAAGCAGTTTAAAAACTTTATAAGGTTTCCTTCTAGACAGTGAAAATGCTGGACCAACACCTCTACTTGTTTTAAATTTCGCGTAACCCCTTTTAACAACTAGTTCTTTTGAAAATAGATGCCCCTCAAATTTGGAAATTATAAATTAGACACAATTTGTCTATTTTTTGTTTTGCTCTTTTTCCAAATTCTGCCCACGTGCAGTAAAAGCAACTAGATGTCTGAATGATGCAGCCAAGTGAATAAAATCTACAAACTTACCCTGCTTAACATCCACAAACTCAAAAGGAGTGATCTGTCCAGTCATTTTGTGGATTAAGGGAGGAAAACAGTTTATTCTTCTAAACCAAACACTGGTAATGGAAACTTGTGACCTTTAAAGACTGAACCAGAAATGCACTGCCAAAGAGAAAAAACACTTCCAAGTCCCTAAAAAAGTACCAGTAATAAAAGGCTGTTTTACCCTATAGTTTATACACTGTGAATAATTCAAAGAGTACATATGCATTTTCAAATTGAGGGTGGGGGGGTGCTGGAGGGGTCAGGCATTGAGGAGAGTGAAGTCTGGATTTAGATATGCTTAAGGTTTGGGATACCCATTTTTTTTTTATTACAGCTAAAATTGCCAGCAGTTGATTCTCAGACTAGATAGTTTCAACTTCCTCATCAAGCTTTCAGACTAGAGGGTGCTACTACAAAGCTAGTTGTATCAATTTTTACAAATGTCCTTCAGCATAGGGATTCAATAGTAAACACTAATAATAAAGAGACAGGTTAGGAAAACAATTCTTACTTTATAATATGTATAATGATCCTAGTTAACATATTATCCAAGGGGAACATCTTTATCCTCAAATCATTTCTTCTTTTTCCAACTTAAAAGAAAAAAATTATGATTTTTTCCATTATAGTTCCATTTTTTTTAAATACAGTTCTTAGACATTCATGAATATCTTAGAACCTATATATTAACAGAGTATATAACCCCACCCCCATAATGTGCAAATATATACCAAAAATTGCATTCTGAATCTAAATATAACCAAATGAACTTTACCCCAATCTCTAGATATTTAAAAATCAGGGTATATATTAGGACATCAGCATGGGCGCCCTTAAGCTGAATTTTAGGAGGGGGGGGGGGGCTTACCTGGTCTAATCGGCACTTCCACTGCTGTATAATAGAAATCACAAAAAAAAAGTATCATAGGCAGTGCAATAGCACTGCCTAAGTAAAGAGCAAAGTGGGCACAATGTATTATATATTCATTTTTTTTTTGCCAGGGTATTTCTAATAGAAAGAAATGGCATATAAACTCAAAAAAAGCTCATTCGATTGGAAATTGAGAGGGCTAGTGACCTTTTCAACAGTCGAAAGAGTTTGGAGGGCAACCAGCACCATTCCTCCATGCCATCATTTCCCAAACATGTCCAAACAAAATTTTGAAATAACCATTTTGTTCAGCGTAGTTTAAAGATCTGGAAATTATGACTTTGAGGATGACAACCCTCCCCCCTAACCCTCAGGGCACAGGTTGTAAGTTATGCCTTGGGGGATATAAGATTTTTATAAAAAGGGTGGTTGTGTGAGCCTCGAAGGGGGCTCATTGGATTAGTAATCAAAAGTTCTAGTGGCTTTTTTAACAGTCAAAAGTAATTTGACGGTCAACCAGCCCCCCCCCCCCATTCCAATCATTTCTTCAAACGCATACAATCAAAATTTTTAGATATACATTTTGTTCAACGTAGTTGAAAGGTCCAGAAATTATGACTTTGAGGATGAAATTCCCCCAGAGCCCTCAGGGCAAGGGTTTAAGCTATGCCCTGAGGCATATAAGGTTTTTATAGAAAGGGTGGTTGTATGAACTTCAGAGAGGGCTCATTGGATATGTAATCAGAAGTTATAGAGCTCTTTTAAGAGTCAAAGTCATCAGATGGGAGACATCCACCCCACATACTTTCTATTTTCCCAAAATGCATCTGATAGAAATTTTAAGATGGTCATTTGTTGTCATAGAAACTTCGAAAAGGACTCATTTGGTTGGAAATTGAAAGAGCTAGTGCCCTATTTATTGGTCAAAAGTGATTGGAGGGCAACCAGCCCCCCTACCCCACACCCATCATTTCCCAAAACACTTCCAATCCAAATTTTGAGGTAGCTATTTTGTTTGACATAGCTTAAAAGTCAAGAAATTATGTCTTTCAGGATGACCCCCCCCCCCCCCAAGCCCTCAGGGCAAGGTTTGTAAGTTATGCCCAGAGGGTATATAAGGTTTTTATGGAAAGTGCGGTCATATAAACTTTGAAGGGGCTCATTGGATTGGAAATCGGAAGTTTAAGGGCCCTTTTAAGAGACAAATTTATTGGAGGCAGCTATACCCTCTTGTTATATTTTCCCAAAATGCATCTGATAAAAATTTTGAGATAGCCACTTGTTCAAAAATAGTCCAAAGATCACATAAGATGGCCTTTGGGGTTGACACAACCCCCTAGAGTCTGGGGGGTAAGGGTATAAGTTATGCCCTGGGGGAAAGCAATATTTTTATAGAAGGGGCGGTCTTGTGAATTTTAGAGGAGGCTCATTTCGTTGGAAATGTATAGTTCTAGTTCCATTTTAAGAATCAAATCTGATGGAGAGAAAATAGCCCCCCCCCCCTGACATCCTCTTTTCCACAGACACATTTAATCAAAATTGCTAGACAGACATTTTGTAACCATTAGTCCAAAGAGCTTACTGAAGACACTGAAGACTGAAGACGTATAATGTCTTCAGTAATCAAATATAAGGTATATTTAGGCAGACCTTGAACTAAATCGAAACAAACCATGAGCATGTGGACTTTCAAAAAGGTGACAAAGTAATATCTCAAGAACAACCTATATTATTAAGTTAGATCTTAAGAGTAAGTTGTGGTGGATAGTAAAGTTACTATAAAGTAAGTAAGTTACTATAAACCCATTTAGGCAATGAGTTTTCATCTGATGAGCCCTGATATGTGGTGATCACCTTAGGAATATAATGTTTTTGTAGATTTAAGGTGTTATAGCTTGGTTTCGGAACATTGACGTATACTTACTGATGCTGATTTTGCTATATTTTGGACTTGATTTTCGGATTGTCGGATTGGATATATTGTTTTGTCCTGGGGAACTGGATGGATGAGTAGGGTCTAGACCTTGTTCAAGTGCTCATTTATTTCAGTTACTAAAGTAGGAAGACAGTTTTTTTTTTTTTTTTTTTTTTTTTTTTTTTTTTTTTTTTTTTTTTTTTTTTAGCCAAGTAATTACCGTAGTACAATAAAGAATAAATGAAACCCAAAACGAACAAAAATTAAATAAACAATCATAGCAAAAAACATAGAACAAGTGATAATATAAATGAATAAGTAGATCTTAAAGCAAGTAATGTTTAGATTAAATATGAAAATCAAGCTTAAAAAAAAAAAATTCTCTTGAAGTATAAATGAAACTTAAAACAAACAGAAATTAAATAAACAACCAATCCAAACAAACATACAATAGAGATTAATGTAAAAGAATAAATAAATCCTAAAACGAGTGAAACTTAAATTTAATATGCAAATCAAGCTTGAAACGAACAAAAATCACTACAAACAAGAGTTAAAAAAAACTATGTTTACTTGAATAGTCTTGGAAAGTATAAACAACATCAAATTGAATATTTGATATATAATGACATTAAACTTTGAAAGATCCATCAGTTCAAGAATTTATTTCACTGTAATTTTATTTTTATTTTCAACAGTAGGCTTTTGGTTTTTATTTACAGTTAAGGAAGGGGGCAGTATCCAAACTCTTGTTTGCAGTGAAACTAGGCTATATTTGTCTTGAACAACTTTAGAAAGAACTAATAAAATAAACTGATTATTTGATGTATAATGATATTAATTGCTGAAAGCTGATCAGTTCAAAATTTTACTATAATTTTAACGTTTATTTTCAATATTAAGTACAAAAGAAAATATTTGTCATAAAATTGGTTTTCAGTAAAGCACCAATGACGCAGTAGGTTTTAGGCGTTTACAGTGAGAGAAAGAGGCAATACCCAAACTTTTGTTTGTAGTGATTTTTGTTCGTTTCAAGCTTGATTTGCACTTTAAGTTTCACTCGTTTTAAGATTTATTTATTCATTTACATTAATATCTATTGTATGTTTGTTTGCATTGATTGTTTATTTAATGTCTGTTTTTTTTTAAGTTTCATTTATACTTCAATAGCAAAATATTTGTTTTCGTTTTAAGCTTGATTTTCACATTCAATCTAAGCATTACTCACTTTAAGATCTATTTATTCATTTATATTATTACTTGTTGTATGTTTTTGCTATGATTGTTTATTTAATTTCTATTCGTTTTGGGTTTCATTTATTCTTTAATAGTCATTTTTGGTCGTTTTGAGTTTGAATTTTAACAGGCATTTGTATCTGCTGAGCTTAAGTTTAAAATGGCCTTTACTTTTCTCTGAAAAACTTATTTTTCGGAAAGTTTTTTTAATTCATTTTTGTTTGTTCTTTGATTGCAAACAGTTACAAGTTTTTGAAAATTCCTTATTTCAATAATCAAACTTTTTTTTAAAATCAAATCTTCATGAAAGTATCAAAACTGGCATCAAAGTAACAATATCAAAGTGAAAAACTGGGTTTGTGTCAACCTCAATGTTTTTATTATCTGATGTTTGAACTATTTAAAAAAAAAATGACTATCTCAAAATTTTTATCAGATGGGTTTGGGGAAAAATGGGTGTGTGGGGGGGGGGGCTAATCGCCCTTCGATCTCTTTTGACTCCTTAAAAGCAAACCAGAACTATCTATTTTCAATCAAATGAGCCCTCTCTGAAGTTTATAAGAGTATCCCTTCTATAAGAACCATATATAACAGGGTTTGGACTCGCCTATAAATTCCAATAAATTCCTATATTTTAATGAACTCCTATAAAATGCCTATATTTTGGCTAAAATCCTATTATTCCTATATTTTTGGCTGAAGAGCACCAAGAACATTGCTCATGACTTGCAATTTTCACTGCTTGTTCAGTAAGCCAAGATGTGCTTTTCTTTGCTTTTGACTCTGCTTGTTTACTGTGCTGTCTTTCGGTGTATATCGATAATTAATTACAACTGTTGAGCTGTTTGAACTTATCTAATGCTTTGTGTTGGGATTAGTAAGCTGCTTCTGCCTGGGCTATGCTGTTGTGTTGACTTAGTAGCCTATGTTTTGTTTTTTGTCATGTTGGACCTGTCCGAAATGAGCAAAGATCAGTATATATGCTAGCAGTCTCTGCTTAATCAGACTGTGGGTTCTTGCGACTTATCCGTTTCCTGGCTGAACGCTATAAAAGGCTGATATGAATACAGCCCAGTTTTGGACATATCCACATTTTTTCTTTTTATTGCCTTTTAATCGCGGGATGCTATATTACAGGTGATGCTTGGTAATTAAGTATGGGGCCTACCAAGTTCAATAGTTCATGGCTTGCTAAGAAGGATTGCAGCGGTAGAAAGATTGGCAAATGGTGTAAGACTGGGAACGACCAGTTCTCGTTCTTTTGCAAACTCTGCTTGAAAAATCTTGGTTGCACAGCTGGGGTTGCTCAACTAAACCAACATGTGCGATCTGCAGAACACAAAGCCGCAGTTACTCTTAACTACATCCACTACAGCTTCACCTGACCAGACAATCTCGAGTTGATGAAACAACCAAGGATAAACCATTAGTTGGTACAAACATGTTTTGTGAGCGTGATGCCACTTACAAAGCTGAGTTAATATTGGCACTTCAGACAGTACAGAGTTCCATGTTTGCTAACTTTTCAGACCATATTGTGGCAATCTTCCATGCGATGTTCCCCGGTAAGATCCCCGACAGAATGTCCCTATGTGCGAAGAAACTCATGCATCTGATCACCGATGTGCTGCATCCTTACTGTAAGCAAATGCTTGTGAAGGACATTCAGTCATATTTTGTACTAGAATGTGACGAGACAACCAACAACGCTGGTATGATAGAGTTACAGATACGTGTTCAATATTGGTCCTCATATGGAAACAAAATCCAGAGCAGACATTTATGCACAAGTTTTATGGGCCACGCAACAAGTGATACCTGTATAGGAAGATTATGTCAGCCATTGAGCAGAATCAGCTGCCACTTGAAAAACTGATCACGCTTGGAAGTGACAGACCAAACGTCAACAAAAGCGTTTGGAACAAGTTTAATGCCGAAAAAAGAAAGTGACAGGAAAGGGAATGTTGAACATTGGTACTTGCAACATCCATATAATTCATAACGCTTTCTTGAAAGATCTTCAGGTGTTTGGAGAAGAAAGTTCCGATTTTGTTATTCTTGTGCATTCATTTTTTGACACCTGGTCTGCTCGTTGTGAAGACTATCGAAAGTGCCGAAAGAAAGTGGGAGGGCCAGAGAATGCTTTCATGAAGCATGTCCCAAGCCGCTGGCTGACGATCGGACGTGCCCTCGCTAGAATCATGCAGCAGTGGCCGGCAATCTTAGAGTACTTCCTGAACTTCATGCCAAGAGAAAGAACTGAAGAATCTTCTGTTCACTCCCAAATTTCTGAAGATTGCAGCTTATATCAAAAGTGCGACGATGAAGGCCCAACTCGAGTTTGTTGTAGCATCAGCAGAACTGTTCATGAGTTTCACCAAACAGTTCCAGAAAGAAGAGCCTCTCATTCATGTTCTGCACTCAGAGATCAAAAGACTAGTTGTGACGCTTTGCGGTCGGGTCTTTACTCCAGATTTCGTGACAAAGACTGAAAATGTCTCACCAGAAATGTTGAACCTTGCTGAAAGTTTGCAGAAAAGCCCATAGTTTCAGAAAATGTGGAACGAGCTTTCGGTGAGAAAGCAACACTGAAAGAAAAGGCGATTTTCTATGTCAATGTATGAAAACATTTTATTTGCGGGTATTCGCCATATTTTGAACAAATGTCCTTTGGAAAAGGATGGTTTTCTAGAGGCTTTACGCTGTTTGAGTCCAATCAACATGAAGGATTCAAGAAGCATTGCAGACATAGCGGTTGTAGCACACAAGATTGCGATTGGAGTAAGCTCAGACGTCGCCCAGGCTGAGTGGCTGCTTTTGCGAATGGAAACTGGACCCCATGAGGACATTACTCGGATCGAACATTTTTGGAGCCATTATTTTGGACTGGTGAATGAGCGCGGGGACAGGAAGTACCCGGAACTTACCAAGCTTATCAAAGCGGTGCTGACGTTATCGCATTGCAGCGCAGATGTTGAGCGTGGGTTCTCGCGTTCTGGTAGGATTCTCAGTGAAAACCAGGCCTTGATGTCTGAACACGTTCTGGATGCGAGACTCATGGTATATGACACGTTGAGGCTTTAAGGAGGAAAACCAGAACGGTTTGTTATTACAAAAGAGCTGTTGAATCTTGCACATTCCACACAGTCTTGGTATCAACAATCTCTGGATAAAAAGAAAAAAGAAGAGCTATCCAAGAAGGAGAAAGCAGCTTTCAAAGAGGACAGCAAGCAGAAGTTGCAGGAGTTTCACAACAAAAAGAAAGAAATAGAAGACCTGGAAAGCAAAAGGAAAAAACTTAGAGCATCAGAACAAGAAAAGAGAACAGTAGCACATACTCTACTTCAGGAAGCAACCAACAGAATGAAGAAGGCCGCCGAGTCCAAGAGTTCCATAGACATTTCCCTAGCTGTTTCTTTGCTCAAAGGAGCTGTGAAGTCCAGAACAAGTGAAAGAGAGCAGATGGTGGAATCTGCAAGAATGGAGCAGTCTCTTGCAAAGAGAAAAACTGACCTCATATTTGAAATTGATGCCCAAAAAGCAGCAAGAGTGACTCCAAATATTTTACCTGTATCAGTCAATCATTGGCACAGTATGTGTACCTGATTTTTACTGTTTTTTACTATTTCTACAGTTTGTATTTAAAATAAAAAAATAAAATAAATAAATAAATAAATGCAAAAACTCAGGAAATGACAAATTTATGTTACCAGGCATCCCACGCCATCTACCACAGATCTGATCCCGAGGACTTCCAAATCCTTTATTTGGGCCCAGGAAATCCTATAAAAATAAGATAGAGCATGTAATTTGAAACAAACTGACCTGTCCAAACCCTCTATACCCCCAAAGTATAACTTACAATGCCTGTCCCTGGGCCCTAGGGGGTTGTGTCAACCCTGAAGTTTTAATATCTGATGTTTGAACTATTTTTACCAAAATAGTCACCTCAAATTTTTATCACATGGGTTTATCCCTCCAATAAACACAAAAGCGTGGAGGGCAGGAGGGGCTAGTTGCCCTCAAATTTTTTTTTACGCTGAGAAAATGAACTAGAACTTTTAATTTACATTCAAATGAGGCCTCTCTGAAGTTTATATGAGCATCCCTTTCATAAGAACCATATACAGCCCCAGGATGTAGCATACAATGCCTGCCCCCCCCCCCACCCCCAGCCCTGGGGTATTGTGTTGACACCAGAGTTTTGTTATCTGACCTTTGAATTATTTAAAAAAAATGGCTATCTCAAAATTTGTATTGGATGGGTTTGGGGAAAAAAGGGAGTGGGGGGGCTATGGGCCCTCTGACCTCTTTTGGCTCTTAAAAAGTGAACTGGAACTTTCAATTTCCATTCAAATCATCCCTCTCTGAAGTTTATACAAGCATTTCTTCCATAAGAACCATATATGCCCCAGGGCATAACTTGCAATGCCTACCCTGGGCTCTGTTTGATTGTGTAGACACCAGAGTTTTTTTTTTATCTGACCTTTGAACTATCTTTAACAAAATGGCTATCTCAAAATTTTTATCAGATGCACTTGGGGGAAACGGAGCAGGGGGGTATAGTTGCCCTCTGATCTCTTTTGACTCTTAAAAACTGAACTAAAACTTTGAATTTCTAATCAAATGAGCCCTCTCTGAAGTTTATACAAACATCCCTTCCACAACAGCTATATATGCCCCCCAGACATAACTTACACCACCTACCATGGGCCCTGAAGGAATGTGTTGACCTGAGTTTTGTGAAATGATCTTTGAACCATTTTGAAAAAAATGGCTCTCTCAAAGTTCTTATTGGATGGATTTGAGAAAAATAGGGCATGGATAGGGGGGGGGCTAGTTACCCTCCAATCTCTTTTGACTCCTAAAAAGTGAACAAAACTTTCAATTTCCAATCATATGGGCCCTCTCCAAAGTACATACAAGCATCCCTTCCATAAGAACTATATATGCCCCCAGATCATTACATACAATGCCTGCCTCTTGGCCCTGGGGGGTAGTTTTGACCCCGGAGTTTTCATTATATGATCTTTGAACTATTTTTAAGAAATAGCTATCTCAAAGTTCTTATCAGATGGGTTTGAGGAAAAAGGGGCATGGAGGGGGGGGGGGCTAGTTGCCATCCGATATCTTTTGACTCTTTAAAAGTAAACTAGAACTTTCCATTTAAAATCAAATGAGCCTTCTCCAAAGTTTATATGAGCATACCTTCCATGAGAACCATATAAGCCCCCACAGCAATACTTTTAACAAAATGGCCATACATAAAGGAGTTTTTGTAATATGATCTTTGAACTATTTTTAACAAAATGATTACCTCAAATTTTTTAACAGATGCACTTGGGGAAAAAGGGCTTGGGGGGGCACCCTTTATCGGATGTGCTTGGGGAAAAAAGGGTGTGTTGGGGGGGGGGGGGGGGGGGGGCTAGTTGCCTTTGGATATCTTTTGACTCTTAAAAAGTGAACTAGAACTTTCAATTCCCAATCAAATGAGCCCTCTCTGAAGTTTATACAAGCAGCCCTTTTATAAGAACCATTTAAATAAAAGTTCAAATAAGGATGTGTTTCACAAACAGTGATAGAAATTCACAAAAATACCAGATATTTCAGTCACATATGCAGTGACTGTCATCAGTAGTAAAATCTACTGATAAGTGACCAAATATTAGGTATTTTTTGTGAATTACGATCACTGTTTCTGAAACACTGTCTATTGAAAGGATTTTATCCCTATTTGAACCTTTATTTATTGTCATGGAAAGGCAGTGTGGTCTCCAAAATTATCTAAGAACCATATACAACCCCAGGAGAACACTTACAATGCTTACCCCTGGACCCCAGGGGGTTGTGTTGACATTTTGCTTTCTGATTTTTGAACAATTTTTAACAAACTGACTATCTCAAAATTTGTAGAAGATGGGTTTTGGAAAAAAGGGCATGGGGGGGCTAGTTGCCCTTAAAGCTCCTGACTCTTGAAAAGTAAACTAGAACTTTCAATTTCCAATTAAATGAGCCCTCAATGAAGTTTATACAAGCATCCCTTTCATAAGAACCATAGATGCCTATAGGGCATAACTTAGAACACCTTCCCCTGGGTCCTGGGGGGTTGTATTGACACTGGAGTTTTTCTTATCCAACCTTTAAACTATTTTTAACAAAATAGCTTTCATTTGGGGAAAAAGGTCATGGGTGGAGGGCGAGGGGGGCTGGTTACCCTCCAATATCTTTTGATGCTTAAAAAGTGAACTAGAACTTTCAATTTCCAATAAAAGGGGCCCTCTCTGAAGTTTATACAAGCAATCCCTCCATAAGAACCATATATGCCCCCAGGGGATAACTTATAACCTTTGCCCTGAAGACTGTGGGAGGCAGTGGCGTTGTTTGGGGGTGGCAAGGGGGGCAGTTGCCCCCCCCCCCAATAAATTAAAAAAAGCTATTATACAGCCCATGCCCCTTGACTCTCTGGATGTGGAACTTGTTTGCCCCCTCCAAAAAAATGCTGGAGCTATGCCCCTGGTGGGAGGAGTGTCCTGCTCAAAGATATAGTTTCCAGAACTTTCAACTACATTGAACAACAACTATGTTATCTCAAAATTTTGATTGGCTATGTTTGGGGAAATGGTGAGCATAAAAGGGGTGTTAGTTTCCTTCCAATCACTTTCAACTATTAAATAGGGCACTAGCCATTTAAATTTCCAATCAAATGAGCCCTTTTTGAAGTTTCTACAACAATGCTTTCTATAAGAACCTTATGGGTTGCAAATTATGCCCCCAGGGCACAACTTACAACCCTTGCCCTGATGGCTCTGGGGGGGGGGGGGTCATCCTCAAAGACCTATTTTCCAGAATTTTCAACTATATTGAGCAAAATGGCTATCTCAAAATTTTGATTGGTGTGTTTGGGGAAAAGGTTGGCGTGATGCTGGGTTAGTTGCCCTCCAATCACTTTCAAATATTAAAGAGGGCACTATCCCTTTGAAATTCAAATCAAATAAACTCTTTTTGAAGTTTCTACAACAAAGTTTTCTATAAAAAAAACCTTATATGCCCCCAGGGCATAAATTATAACCCTTTTCCTGAGGGCTGTGTCCTCCTCAAAACATAATTTCTATCTGGAAATCAAATACATCAAACAAAATGGCTACCTCAAAAATTTATTGGATGTGTTTGGGGAAATGGTGAGCATGGAAGGGGTGTTAGTTACCTCCCAATCCCTTTTGACCCTTAAAAAGGGCACAAGAACTCTCAATTTCCAATTGAATGAGCCCCCTTTGAAGTTTATACAATGACCCCTTCTATATGAAGTGCCTCTGGGAAAATAAAAACAATAATAAATAATAAAACATTGGAGCCATATGGTCTTTACTGTAGGCAATGCTATAGCATTGCCTCTGAAAAATAGACTGGAGGACAATCAGCCCATCTCTCAAGGTGATTCATTCCCAAACAAATGCAGTCAAAATTTTGAGACAACCATTTTGTTCAGCATGCTAGAACAGCCCAGTAACTATGTCTTGTAGCAACTATGTCTTATTAGGAATGTCAACCACCATCCCCCATTTATGCAATTGGCCCATTATGCTATAAAATTAAGTGAAAATTTAAAAATAATCATAAGATATTGTGTTTATGGTTGCCAATAAGACACTCCATCAATATATCAAGAATGACTGGGGGTTTTTAGTTACAGTTTTTGGGGCTACTACTATTACTACTTCTTCTCTTACAATTTAAATAAATGAATAGAGTGTAAGAGTGTCCAGGTTGTTAAAGAACACAGATAGAATCTTTTGGGAATGATATTAAGTTTTAATTTTTAAGGTCAACTTGAGGCAGTATAAAATTAAATTAAAAATTACTAGTTGTATCAGGATTAAAAATTGTCAAAAAAGTTTCTCTCAACATACAAATAGCAAGCAAAACTATGGATTCTTATAGAAAAAAAAACTGAAAGATATAAAATATTATTAGAAAGCTAACATTAGTAGGGCTGATAAAACCCATCCCTTCTAAAAACCTGGCTGGATCCCCCTCTTGCCCCCCCCCCCTTATGGGTGCCCATGGACATCAGGGGGTAGGGGTGACATTCACCTATGATACAAATGAAGGTTATATTTAGATTCAGAATGCAATTTTGGGTATATATTTGCACATTAGGGGGGGGAGTATATACTCTGTTAATATATAGGTTCTAAGATATTCATGAATATCTTAGAACCATATTTCATTTTTTTTTAACAGAACTAGAACAGCCAAGACAAATGCCATCTATAAAAAAAAAAAAAAAAAAATATAGCACAACTTTCAAAATATAGAAACATTTTGGTGAAAGCATGGAAAAAATCATAATTTTTTTCTTTTAAGTTGGAAAAACAAGAAAAATTTGAGGATAATATGTTAACTAAGATCATTATACATATTATAAAGTAAGATTATTTTCTTAACATGTCTTCTTATTATTAGTCACAGTTGTAAATTTATACCCTACTTTTAACATATTTACTGTACCCACTATATTTACTAATAATACTACCAAGGAAAGTGAAGCTGTCTACATTATTGATCTTTTTGTTACCCAGCATCAGCTTTAAATCTTTGCTTATTCCTAACCTTAGCCACTTAGTCTTATCATTAGTTGCCTTATTATTAGTCACAGTTGTAAATTTATACCCTACTTTTAACATATTTATTGCACCCAATATATTTACTAATAATACTACCAAGGTAAGTGAAGCTATTCACATGATTGATCTTTTTGTTACCCAGTATCACCTTTAAATCTTTGCTTATTCCTAGCCATAGCAACTTAGTCTAATTAACAATAATTTTCAAACCTAGCCTATTTGAGCACACTGAACTAGAAAGCCTCTAAAAGTACATTCATTTAGCTTACACTAGGCTAGGCTATTAATTAGGATGCTCATCATCAGTAAAATCTAATTATAGGAAAGTTTTTCTTCCCAATTTGATTCTGTATTCTCCTATTGACTTTCTTGAACTCCTTAAGAAATAATTTGTGTTAAATTTTGTTGAGCATTTTAGTGCTTGGTTGATGTTTCTTTAACTTTTGTCTTGCTGTATTGATTGTTTCTTGATTTTAATTTCTCTTACTGGACATATGAAGTGAATTTGGCTGGACATCCACCACATGGCTAATATGGGAGTTTTGTGATGCAAATAGATGTTATATTTAGATTGAGGATGCAATTCAAGGTATATATTTGCACATTAGGGGGGTGGGGGTATATATTCTGTGAATATATAGGCTCTAAGAAATTCATGAATTTCTTAGAAAAACTTGAAAAACAAAAAAAAGTTGAAGATAAAGACTCTCCCCCTGCAAAATGTGTTAACTAGGCTAGGATGATTCTCCATATTATGGAGTATGAATTGTCTTCTTAATGTGTTTCCTTATGTCCAGCTGGACTCCTATGCTTAAAATACTGGTTGGTCGGTTGGCTAATTTAAAGATTTGTATATATATACACTGTCAAATTAGCCATCTGGTGGTATCCCAATTTGGCTCTAGGCCTATCAGAGCTTGTGCATTAAATATTTACTGAATCATATTATTGAGTTACAACTAAATTGAATATACTACTTGATGCCTTTTTTTATGCTCTTTACAAATATAATAATCATTTTTTTGGAAATGAATTTTAGCCACCACCCCTATATATACCAATTCAGGGTATATATTTGCACATTAGGGGGGTGGGGGAAAATTTTAAACTTACCTCTCATTTAAATCAGAAATAAAATTACCCCCCACCCCCTGATGTGCAAATGTAAACCCTGAATTGGTATATATAGGAGTGGGGGCTAAAATTCATTTCCAACAAAAATTATTATTATATTTGTAAAGAGCATGAAAAAAAGCTTTGAGTGGTATATTCACTTTAGTCATATCTCAATTATATGATTTGGTAAATATTTACCGCTTGCGTTTCTTGTAAATGTGGCATAGGCCTAACATTGCAGAATTGACTTTTTTATCCAGCTTAATTTTGAGAAACTAATGCTTGAGGAATATAAAATTTCAACAAAATGGATTTATAATCACATATTAGGTTTGAAAGCAATGTTTTATCCCATTTTTATATCCAAAAATTGTATTTCCTTCAAGGGTTCATAAGTGGCTTAAAAACTGAATTTCCCAGTAAAGCAATTATTACATTCAAAGAGAGCATTACGTTGCCAATACTTTAAAACAAAATATGCCACAAATTGCACGAGAAATGTGCCAAAGACAAAGAAATTGTACCATTTCCCGTTTTTTATTTTCAAGTGTTACACGAAGCGTAATACGCGGATCGTCGGTGACATACAGTACTATTTATTAAAATTTGAAACAATATTTTTCTCCAAAACGCCTTTAAAAGTTCCTTCACACACCATGTGAGGTCGAGTTGGATATATCCCCACAAATGGTACAATAGAAACCATCTCTTTCACTATTTTTTAAATCACCTTAAACATCAAGGTAACGGCATCTTTTATTATTGAAACTGGAACTAGTCTTAGAAACTTTGAGCTATCTGAGGTTCTAACCACTCTATCTTACAAAAACTATACATAGAACATGACCAAAATTATGACATGAAACATCACTATCTGAGTCAGAAGCCATGGCGGCGCTCGCAGTTGTAGATTTTCTGTACCCTTTTCCAGTAGTTCACCAGTTGCGGGGTTTGTCACCCAGCTCATGGGGAAATTCCAGTCGTTGGTAATGAATCGTTTAGCACCCAGAACATCATTCAGAGCAATAAAGCCAAGTTTATTCCTCAATTTTGTTTTGCTTAAATTGACAACAAAAAAGGACCTCTCAGCACAAGCAGAAAAATGTGGTAAGATATGCATTTTCACCATGAATTCACCCAAGAATGGAAAACTTGTCACTTGAGGACCATCACAATGTTCTTGTACTTTAAACCAAAATAAAACCTCATAATCTACCCATTTATTGAGGTCAGCGCAAAATGGGAGCCTTTTCCATTCTTTGGCAATGTTTTCCACATCAGTCTCTTTTGCCAAACAGACCCGAGCAGACCGACTAGATTTCCAGTCGAATTTGGAAACTGGACAAGTAGTGGGACAATGCTTAAATATGAATGGCCAGGAAACATATTTATCTTTGGGTCAAGTCTGTCAAAGTTTTAGCCGACGAGTATTTTGAACTGAAAAACCTTTTTTTCTTATTTCGTTGCTCAGTTCTATCATGTATTTTGTACATACACTTTTGAAGGCAGTTGCGGCTGATAACGAAATTTTGTTGTTAATAAATATAAAACCTACATGACTTCAACTGTCTACATCTTTAATGTTTCGAAAGTACTCTGGGTCTTTGAGCTGTATCAAAGGTGCTTTTGTCGTCTCCACGCTGCTTGGCTTCATCAAATAGTCAATAATCGCTTTATATAGCTCACTAACTTGGCTGTACAGAATGTAAATTTGGGTATCCCCCGACAGAAACAGCCGATTAAGGTTAATAACAAATGGCAGCATATATGAAAAAAACAAACAAAATAAGCTTTGAATGCAGGGAGCAGCAATTTTTTAAGTATAGATGTGACTTTGGCTGGCTTGTTTCCTGCTTTAAAACTTTCACTCCGAAAGAAAAGTGGCAAACTATCCCAATGCTCGAGATAACGGATAATAATTAGAAGTCGGGAAAGCCACCTAGTTGTGACATGGTGCAGGGTTCTGTATTCGCCTAGCTCCATGAACTTCTGCATTTTGAAAAACTCACCAGCTTCTTTGGGGATTCTGCCAATGTAAATAAGAGTTCTTGACAGAATTTTCCGACATCTGTAGGTAGCTTGTGACTTGCTGCACTGGCACACAAACACAAATGGATGGAGTGGCATGTAGTCCCAAGAACGAATAGGTTTGGTAAATCCAACGAAAGCTTCACTTGCACAACACCTTGTCCTGATATCATCACAGATGAATTATCTGCTGCAAAACCTATGAGATTTTGCTTTGGCACTCCAATCTCTTTACACAGAAGTTTTTTTAACAACGTATATAGATCTTTAGCTGTGCACTGCTGTACTTCAACCAATTGCAAGAAGGAGTCCTTCACAACTTTCTTCCATCCACCATTCATAGCTTCGTTCACTTCATCGGCATCACGAATAAATAAGATTTTCGAAATGCTCACATCAGTCATTTCGTCCATGATTACCGAAAAACAGTTTTTTCTCACCAGGTTGCACAAGTCCACAAAAGCTATTTCTCCAATTATTTTACTAATCACATGAGTAGTTTTTGTATGACCACACTGAACACACTTTGCTATTTCCGAATCGGGAAATGCTCTCTTTAAGGTTTCTGAAAGCTCTTTCATAATATTGATTGCCAAGTTATACCTCGCCAGAAGTTGACTCAAAATCAGTTCTGCCTGCCTGATTTTCTGACTTTTTAGAAGCCTGTCGTCGTTCGTTTCTATACTATCTATTGAAAATTGTACCATGAGAGCAGTATTAAGTGTTGCAGACACCTTTATTAAATGAGTAGGATTGCTCAAATGGCGTCTAATATGAAAACTACTACCTGATAAGTCTATGAATCAATGAATAAATACTACCCAAGCCAAACCAAAATTCTGGTAATAAACCAAGTCAAAATTAAACCAAAAAATTCACCATCTAAAGAACTTTTCCCCTTAGAATTGGGAAATTATAAGGGTCTTAGCTTCATTTTGTTTGAACTAGATTTTCTAGAAATTTTGGGTAGAAAATTAAATTTATAACAAACTTAGACGCTATATCTCCTATTTTCATCATTCTTCGACGGCACTTTTAGTGAAACATGTTTTTTCGACCTCTCTTAGCAATAGGAGTAGTGTGCTTTTAATTACTTCTAGGACACAGGTAGCAGGATTTCAACGACATGCCCAGTTTCCAGGACACAGATAGTAGATTTCAAGCGCATGTTTCGTCACGCGACACACCTTCGCCTTTAAAGGGTGAGACAAATGGAGCTACCAATCCCTCAAGCCGCCATACCTAAACAATGCAGCCACCGGTTCTTTTAAAGGGAACACAGTTGGCAAGACTCCTATGGCACACCCGTCTGGACTCCAATGATGTCAAACGACTTACCCTGTTTCAAACGCTCAAGTCTAATATGCTTGACGCAATTTTATGTAACCCTGCCAAAGGAACCAAAGGGGAATTCCCGCTTGTAACTTAACGACAGCACACACCTTACGTAATGATTGCACATCACTGTCACGTAATACTGTTTTCGACATTTTGTTTTTTCGCCCGAAACATACAATAATTTTTTTCTTTCTTTTTTTCCTTAGTTCTTGACCCCACCATGACTCTAAATGTCAATGTTCTTCCAATAGAACTGCGCCTTAAAGGCCAATTTTCTTCCAATAGTACTGCGCCTTATCCAAGAGAACTAGCAAGCCATTCCTAATATTTTGTCCTACTCATCACATTCTAAAATTACCCTATTGCGTGTGAATGAAATTCCCATGTTTCACTTTCTAGAATGACATGTTTCGTGCTTTTGCAATAATTGACACGTCGATTACTAAAAATTACATAAAAATTGTATCACCTGCTCGTTGAGTAATGCTTTTAGAGAGTGTTACCTGCTAATATTGTGGATTGCTCTTAGCGTATATCAGATGCAACGCTGTAGCGTTGCCTATAGTAAAGGCCATACAGCTCCAATGTTTTATTATTATTCATTATTTTTTTCCCAGAGGCACTTTATATGGAAGGGGTCGTTGTAGAAGCTTCAAAGGGGGCTCATTCGATTGGAAATCGAGAGTTCTAGTGCCCTTTTTAATAGTCGAAAATGATTGGAGGGCATTTAGCCCCCCCTACGCCCATCATTCCCCCAAACACATCCAATCAAAATTTTGAGATAGCCATTTTGTTCAGCGTAGTTGATTTCCAGATAGAAAATATATTTTTGAGGAGGATACTCCCCCACAACCCTCAGGGCAAGGGTTTTAAGTTATACCCTGGGGGCATATAAGGTTTTTATAGAACGCCTTGTCGTAGAAACTTCAAAATAGGCTCATTCGATTGGAAGTTAAAGAGCTAGTGCCCTTTTTAATAGTCGAAAGTGATTGGAGTGTAACTAGCCGCCCTCCTCCCCCCGCCCATCATTTCTCCAAACACATCCAATCAAAATTTTCAGATAGCCATTTTGTTCAGCGTAGTGGATTTCCAGATAGAAAATATATTTTTGAGGAGGAGACTCCCCACCAACCCTCAGGGCAAGGGTTTTAAGTTATGCCCTAGGGGCATATAAGGTTTTTATAGAAGGCATTGTCGTAGAAACTTCAAAACAGGCTTATTTGATTGGAAATTTAAGGGTTAGTGCCCTTTTAATAGTTGAAAATGATTGGAGGGTAATTAGCCCTCATTCGATTGGAAATCGAGAGTTCTAGTGCCCTTTTTAATAGTCAAAAATGATTGGAGGGCATTTAGCCCCCCCCCCCCTACGCCCATCATTCCCCCAAACACATCCAATCAAAATTTTGAGATAGCCATTTTGTTCAGCGTAGTTGATTTCCAGATAGAAAATATATTTTGAGGAGGATACTCCCCCACAACCCTCAGGGCAAGGGTTTTAAGTTATACCCTGGGGGCATATAAGGTTTTTATAGAAGGCCTTGTCGTAGAAACTTCAAAATAGGCTCATTCGATTGGAAGTTAAAGAGCTAGTGCCCTTTTTAATAGTCGAAAGTGATTGGAGTGTAACTAGCCCCCCTCCTCCCCCACGCCCATCATTTCTCCAAACACATCCAATCAAAATTTTCAGATAGCCATTTTGTTCAGCGTAGTGGATTTCCAGATAGAAAATATATTTTTGAGGAGGAGACTCCCCACCAACCCTCAGGGCAAGGGTTTTAAGTTATGCCCTAGGGGCATATAAGGTTTTTATAGAAGGCGTTGTCGTAGAAACTTCAAAACAGGCTCATTTGATTGGAAATTTAAGGGTTAGTGCCCTTTTTAATGGTTGAAAATGATTGGAGGGTAATTAGCCCTCCCCCCCCTACGCCCATCATTCCCCCAAACACATCCAATCAAAATTTTGAGATAACCATTTTGTTCAGCGTGGTTGATTTCCAGATAGAAAATATATTTTTGAGGAGGATACTCCCCCACAACCCTCAGGGCAAGGGTTTTAAGTAATGCCCTGGGGGCATATAAGGTTTTTATAGAAGACGTTGTCGTAGAAACTTCAAAACAAGCTTATTCGATTTAAATTAAAGAGCTAGTGCCCTTTTTAATAGTCGAAAGTGATTGGAGTGTAACTAGCCAAAATCCCCCCCCCCCACGCCCATCATTTCCCCAGACACATCCAATCAAAATTTTCAGATAGCCATTTTGTTCAGCGTAGTTGATTTCCAGATAGAAAATATATTTTTGAGGAGGATACTCCCCCACAACCCTCAGGGCAAGGTTTTTAAGCTATGCCCTGGGGGAATATAAGGTTTTTATAGAAGGCGTTGTCGTAGAAACTTCAAAACAGGCTCATTCGATTGGAAATTAAAGGGCTAGTGCCCTTTTTAATAGTCGAAAATTATTGGAGGGCAACTAGCCCCACCACGCCTATCATTCCCCAAAAACATCCAATCAAAATTTTCAGATAGCCATTTTGTTCAGCGTAGTTGATTTCCAGATAGAAAATATATGTTTGAGGAGGATACTCCCCCAAAACCCTCAGGGCAAGGTTTTTAAGTTATGCCCTGGGGGCATATAAGGTTTTTATAGAAGGCGTTGTCGCAGAAACTTCAAAACATGCTCATTCGATTGGAAATTAAAGGGCTAGTGCCCTTTTAATAGTCGAAAGTGATTGGAGTGCAACTAGCCCCCCCCAACGCCCATCATTTCCCCAAACACATCCAATCAAAATTTTGAGATAGCCATTTTGTTCAGCGTAGTTGATTTCCCGATAGAAAGTATGTTTTTGAGGAGGACACTCCCCCAAACCTTCAGGGCGAGGGTTTTAAGATATGACCTGGGGGCATATAAGGTTTTTATAGAAGGCGTTGTCGTAGAAATTTCAAAAAAGGCTCATTCGATTGGAAATTCAAAGGGATAGTGCCATTTTTAATAGTCGAAAGTGATTCGAGGGCAACTAGCCCCCCCCCACGCCCATCATTCCTCCAAACACATCCAATCCAAATTTATAGATAGGCATTTCGTTCAGCATAGTTGATTTCCTGATAGAAAATATATTTTTGAGGAGGACAATCCCCCACAACCCTCAGGGCAAGGGTTTTAAGTTATGCCCTGGGGGCATATACGGTTTTTATAGAAGGCGTTGTCGTAGAAACTTCAAAAAAGGCTCATTCGATTGGAAATTCAAAGGGCTAGTGCCCTTTTTAATAGTCAAAAGTGATTTGAGGGCAACTAACCCCCCTCTCACGCCCACCTTTTCCCCAAACACATCCAATCAAAATTTTGAGACAGCCATTTTATTAAACGTAGTTTTAAGTTCTGGAAATTAGGTCTTTGAGGATGACAACTCCCCCACAGCCCTCAGGGCGAGAGTTGTAATTTAAGGATTCTCCGAATCGTTCCCATTATTTCTTATAGAAGGGATGCTCGTATAAACTTTGGATAGGTCTCATTTGACTGAAAATTGAAAGTTCTTGTTCACTTTTTAAGATTCAAAAGAGATTGGAGGGTGACTAGCCCCCCCCCCTCTTCCACGCCCTAAATGCATCAGATAAAAATTTTGAGATAGACATTTTGTTAAAATAGTTCAAAGTTCTGATAACAAAAAACTCCGGTGTCGACTCAGCCCAAGGGGGCCCGGGGGTAGGCGTTGTAAGTTATACCCTGGGGCATAACTTATCAAAGGGGGTTTATAACTTATGGGACGGGGTTTTGTATGGGAAGAACACATAGGAAATCTATTATAATTATCCAATTATAAGGTTAAAATACATACTCTGAGATAGATGTAAAATTGCTTTGGCACACAAAATCCTATTAAGGTCAATTCCAAACAGTCGTGATCCCTTTGTGTTAGCAAGTGAAATGGTCTAAACCCCCTTATTGGAGCTATTTTTTCAACCCATTCATTGTTGTCAATCGCTGTCCACAAGTTATGCAAGCTGTCTATAGTTCATATATAAGGTTTTTATCAAAGAGGTAATCGTATAGACTTTGAAAAAAGCCTCATTCGATTTAAATTGAAAGTTCTAGATCCGTTTTTTAAAGTCAAGAATAATCGGACAGTAAGCACCCCCCCCCCCTCACGCCATAAAACTTGAAACTTTTTGCAATCAAAAACAAACAAAAATTAATTTTTAAAAAAATTCCGAAAAATAAGTTTTTCAAAGAAAAGTAAAGGCCATTTTAAACTTAAGCTCAGGAGATACAAATACCTGTTAAAATTCAAACTCAAAACGACCAGAAATTACTATTAAAGAATAAACAAAACCCAAAACGAACAGAAATTAAATAAACAATCATAGCAAAAACATACAACAAGTAATAATATAAATGAATAAATAGATCTTGAAGCGAGTAATGCTTAGATTGAATGTGAAAATCAAGCTTAAAACGAAAACAAATATTTTGCTATTAAAGTATAAATGAAACTTAAAACGAACAGAAATTAAATAACAATCAATGCGAACAAACATACAATATATATTTATGTAAATGAATAAATAAATCTTAAACGAGTGAAACTTAAATTGAATATGCAAATCAAGTTTGAATCGAATAAAAATAACTAGAAACAAGAGTTTGGGTATCGCCTCACTGCAAAAGCCCAAAACCTACTGTGTGTGCGTGTGTGTGCGTGTGTGTGTGTGTGTGTGTGTGTGTGTGTGTGTGTGTGTGTGTGTGTGTGTGTGTGTGTGTGTGTGTGTGTGTGTGTGTGTGTGTGTGTGTGTGTGTGGTGTGTGTGTGTGTGTGTGTGTGTGTGTGTGTGTGTGTGTGTGTGTGTGTGTGTGTGTGTGTGTGTGGTGTGTGTGTGTGTGTGTGTGTGTGTGTGTGTGTGTGTGTGTGTGTGTGTGTGTGTGGTGTGTGTGTGTGTGTGTGTGTGTGTGTGTGTGTGTGTGTGTGTGTGTGTGTGTGTGTGTGTGTGTGTGTGTGTGTGTGGTGTGTGTGTGTGTGTGTGTGTGTGTGTGTGTGTGTGTGTGTGTGTGTGTGTGTGTGTGTGTGTGTGTGGTGTGTGTGTGTGTGTGTGTGTGTGTGTGTGTGTGTGTGTGTGTGTGTGGTGTGTGTGTGTGTGTGTGTGTGTGTGTGTGTGTGTGTGTGTGTGTGTGTGTGTGTGGTGTGTGTGTGTGTGTGTGTGTGTGTGTGTGTGTGTGTGTGTGTGTGTGTGTGTGTGTGTGTGTGTGTGTGTGTGTGTGTGTGTGTGTGTGTGTGTGTGTCTGTGTGTGTGTGTATGTGTGTGTGTGTGTGTGTGTCTGTGTGTGTGTGTGTTTGTGTGTGTGTGTTTTTGTGTGTTTCAACGTTAGAGGACGGTTACAATGATGATGACGGGTGTCGTAGTTGTGCTAAGAAACGATGCAATTCGTTAAAAGTCCTTCAAACAAATACCTCTTAATATTGTTTAAATGTACCACTAATATCAGCCCATTCTCTCAAATTGATGGTTAGGGGTTCTAGGGCGGCCGTATAATGTGAGGATATTGTGAAATACTCATAAGTTTAACTCAAAGAAATGGACATTTTCACTAAAAAATTCTCAAACTATCTTAACAGGGCTTAAATTTATCTCTAATAACAACTCTCCCCACTCTGGAATTGTCTACTAGGACCCCCACCTTTCTTTAATTCACGTTTGTTTTTGTTTATATTTTAACCTTTATAAGTCTTTTCACGTTTTTTCTATTTGTTGAGTTTTAACTGTTTTTTTTTCTGGGATTTCAAGATATTATAGCGTTTTTTATCCATTATAGACCCTTTCATTTTTTTTTCATTTATTGAGTTTTAAGTGCTTTTTCTGTGATTTCATGATTTTATAGCGTTTATAATAATAAATTTTTATTTACAAAGGTCTGTGTCTTTTTAGATCTCTTTTTCCAGGACGATTCTTCAATACGTAAACATTTACACAATTTAAGTATCTTTTAGGCCCTATCGCCTTTTTAATAATATATACGTAAAGAGCAACCCACAATATTATCAGGTAACACTCTCTAAAAGCAATACTTAACGAACATGTGATACAAAATATATGCAATTTATAGTAATCGATTTTCCCCATCTGTGTGTCAATTATTCCAGGTACACGAAGCAAGTCATTCTAGAAAGCAAAACATGGAAATTTCACTCACACGTAAGAGGGTAATTTTAGAATGTAATGTGTAGGACAAAATGTTAGGAATGGCTTGTCAGTTCTCTCGGTTAAGGCACAGTTCTGTTGGAAGAACATTGACCTTTCGGGTCCTGGTGGGGTCAAGAACGAAGGAAAAAAAGAAAGAAAAAAGCATTGTATTTTTCGGGTGAAAAAATAAATGTAAAAAAAAGTGTTACGTGACAGTGAAGCGAAATCGATACGTAAGGCATGTGCCGTCGTTAAGTTACAAGCAGAGATTCCCCATGGGTTACTGGGGCAGGGTTTCATAAAATTGCGTCAAGCATATTAGACTTGAGCGTTTGAAACAGGGTAAGTCGTGTGACGTCATTGGAATCCAGAGGGGTGTGCCTTGGGATTCTTACCAACTGCGATCCCTTTAATAGAACCGATGGCTGCACTGCGTAAGTGTGGTGGCTTGACGAATTGGTATCTTCACTTATCTGACCCTTTAAATGCGAGGGTGAGTCGAGTGACGAAACATGCGTTTGTAATCTGCTACCTGTGTCCTAGAAACTGAGCATGTCGTATAGATCCTGCTACCTGTGTCCTAGAAGTAATTAATAGTACACTAATAATAAGTGCAAACTCAAAGGTGATGTCCTGAATCTTTGAGAAACTTAGAAAAATATGTTTTATGCTGTAAAAAAGATTGAGGAAGCCAATAGCTATATGTAGCTTGCTTCTTCAGACGGAATTATATAAACTATGCGCCAATCCTCTAAAACATCCCATAATATGATCATGGTCACAAAATTAACGTTTTGAATTGTTCTAGATCATTTTCAAAGAATATTTTGCAAATCTAGCACATTTTGCAGTCCAACTTAGATTTGACAGCGTCTTTAAATATCATCTCTTTGTTTTTCTCATGTATCTTGTCTAAGTGAACTTTTGCATCTTTTCTAAGTTCTCGTAACCCCTCAATATGGCAAAAAGACCAAGATGCTCCGAGAATCTAAGTAGTTCTCTGTTTGCTTTTACTATTTCATAACCGAATGCAGCTGGCTTATGCTACTATATATATTCTCCATTTTTCTCAATAACATACTCAAAATTCCCGAAAAGTTTGTATTCCATACGCATCCTACATGCAAACTGTTTAAAAACAAAAGTGCCTTTATCGTTTAAAAGTGTTTAAAATACTTTTATTCCATATTGTGAACAGTATCTTAAATTTCCATTTAACCCCTCCTCGATAGTTTTCGGCGCAAGGGAGTAAACGCAAAAAAAATCTAGTGCCATTATTTACACGTGTTAAAAGTCAGCTAAGATTTAGCATTAGAAAAAATGGCCTGATTCATTATGTTCTACATAAAATAAACAGGTATAATATTTTAAATTTACATTGAAAGTAGCTCGAATAGGACATAATTTTTTTTCAAAGCATAGCATATATTAAATATGTAAACTAACCTAACCTAGGTATCTTT
The DNA here is from genome assembly GCA_027921565.1 of Artemia sinica. Lineage (NCBI taxonomy): Eukaryota > Metazoa > Arthropoda > Branchiopoda > Anostraca > Artemiidae > Artemia > Artemia sinica. The sequence continues at coordinate 62,192,708 of CM051266.1, read as the reverse complement.
TATTCCCCCTAAACCCCAAAAAACTAAGTTTACATATAGTTCCGGGAGTGAGAATCCATTTGTTCAGTCACTATTCTATTGAAAGAATCCCATTTGATTAGTTTCTCTCCTATACAATATATCGCGTGGTTTCTGGATCCTTGACAATTACAAACTTTTTTTGAAAATAAAACGAGTCAGTTAATATATGATTTTTAGAAAGTTATAAACCTTCATGTTTCCCTCTAAGAGTACGGAAGATAAATAAGGTTCATTTTGCGTCTCACACGGGCTTCTGAAAATGGGTTTCATTGAGTGCAGCCACAGGTCTAATTAAAACATGGACAAAAGTTAAAAGCTACTGTTTATTAAGAAGCAAGAGATTAAAAAATTTGAAAAACGACTCTTGATTCTATAGGTAGTTGAATGTTGTTGCTTGTGTCAAAGTCTCCTTGACCTTCCGTTTGCCATTATGTAGTACGTGCCTTTAAAGTTCTATAAGGCTTTATGGGACTTTTCTTTTTTTTTGGATTTGAACAATACTTCACTCTTCGTGAGTAGAAGGCCAGGTATTGCCACGACGAGTACAAGATAATTGACCTTCAATGATTTAGAATACTGTCAGTACAAGATGACAGCCAGTCAGAGGACTAGAATCCGTGTACGAACAAGACCAGGTCCCAAGACCTTTGCTGCAGTAAAAGTTAAATGACGATGACGATGATGATGGTAATGGATTGAAGATTATATTGAGATATTGTTGTTGTCCCCCCCCCGCCCACGAAGTTTTTTTTTAATCTAAGTTAATTTATCCAGACCGAGTTGGTTTCGATAGTCCATACATTCAACTCGATCTGAAATACGGTAGTGGCCGTGGGAAAGTACCCTTACACCATTCTCGAGCACATAGACCTTGTCAGATATGCAAGAAATCGCTTTTTTCCACTCTAACAGTATAGTTCTTGTATTGGAGAGAGCGAATTGCTATTACTTTTGCTCTTGGCACTAGACAACTGTCCATACAGTTTCTGTAGACACTCATGTCGAAATTATTTTTTATAAAGTGTGTAGGTACCCCTTTGCACGCTTGTTTTACATCATTGTCGTGTGTTTCCACACAGTATAATTTTGGATCGGGGAACAGCCGATTGGATATTAAATCGCTCCCCGTCTCCGACTTTAACATTAAGAGTCGATTGTGGGCCTGGCATTTCATCAACACGGGGTAGATGCTCTCATTTCAATTCGTGTAATCCATCCGCGGGCCAATGTAAAGACCACTTTCCAGATCATCTAATAAATTTCTGTTTTTAACTTTTAACAACAGAGAATCTGTGTCACCATAGTAAACTTGAACCTCCCCCTCCCTCGGCCATTGTACCTTGCACACATTGTAAAAGAACGACAACATGGGTTTCTTGGAAATTTCAAGTACTGAACTCCCCCCGCGATATTCTTATTCAGAACAACATTTCTCTTTCTTCTGTCTAGCAGAACCATATTTGTGTCTATGCTCGTGAATGTTGTAAAGTTTTGGTCGGCGATGATTCTTGCATATTGTTTGCGATAGGTTACTACGTCGCAACGTGATCTGTTTCGTACGCTTTCACACTTTTTTCCAAAAGCTGAATTTAAAATGAGTTTATACATTTCTTTTTGAACTTTACTTTTTGCCTGTGAGCGTTTACTGACAAATGTGTCAATAAACGTTTTCAAGTAGGGTTTCTGATCGAATTGTAGGGCTCTGTGTATCTTTGTGACCCTAAAACCATTGATCAACATCTACCGCAATAGCACATGGTGAACAACAATATTCTGTTTCGGGTCTAAATCTGAAATTAGTTTCTGCTTGGAGGGGGTCCAATGCTTGCCCATATCCTCGACCAAAGACCGATTGTATGGGCTCAAAGAATCCTTGGTTACAGGTCTATTCACACATGGACAAACAAAATCTTGTACAGTGTCGTGGAGTTCCAATGGTATGTGACCATCAATTTCAAAAAAACATCCTTGGGGACCATTTTCCTCGACAGTGTAAATGTCGGGGAAATCTAGCGATGGGTACAGTGAATTCATGTCAAGAAAAACAGCATTGGACTTTAAACCATCAGCAGAATTATGCCCAGTTGGATCCGTTGTTAGGATGCAATGCCCGTGAAAAACATATCCCCCGATCATAGATCTTTCTACAAATTGGTGTTGATCCACATCGGTTATCAAACCTATTTCCTCCCTACTGATTTTTAGAATTAAGTCCATGACGAGGTGCGGTATTGAAAAATAATAGCCAATGTCTAGCCCGGATTCTGAATAAATTTGGTCTGAGTTTTTGCAGACAATATCTAAAAGAGTCAGTACATGGCTTCCCAAGTACATTCTACAATAATCCCAACCATTTTTACAACCACCCTTAACCCATTCCCTTTTGGCAAATTCATAGTCCTCGACAGTGCATTTACTATCAGTAAGTGAATTGTAGAATGCTTCAATGGGAGGGAGTTTCTCCTCACTTAACCTTGCACCAAAGCTGTAATAGTCGTACACATATATGCCTTTACAAGTCAGTAAGTCATATATTTCAATTTCAGGAAAACTTTGTTTGAACAGAGGGAAACTATCGAAATTGTCACTTTTCTGCACTTGAATTAGTTGACGCAGAGCCTTGGGGAAAAAAACTATACGAATCTAAGAAACGGATTTTATTCAAGCCCGTATGCCCATTATCCACTGCCTGCCATTTGAATTCTAAGAGCAACAGCTTCTCAGCAGATTTGGGTATAATATTGTAGGTAAATGAGTTATTTACCCATAGACTATCTGCACCCCCTCCCTCCCTGTGACTATGTACCAAAGGCGGTAAAATAAATTTCAAATCGTAATTTTAATTTTGAATAAAACCGGTATAAAAAACTGCTGGCTTACATTCACATTGCACGATTAGTTTGCTACGCCACTAATATTACTACCCCCTGAGGATATCTCTTGCCACAAGTGATCATGATCCCTATCTTTCCCCTTCCCTCCCCTCTTAGTCTCTTTTCTCCTAATCCCTTTCCTCTTAGTCGACTCTTCAAATTCCCCCTTACATACCCAGCATATTTTCTTACTTTTAATGGCCAGATGATCCTCTGCTGATAGTATCAATGGATAGTGTGTTTCTCAAACGGGAAATTACCCCATCTCCAGTGACAATTAATTTAGTCAATGCTTTGATTGTGCAATCATTCTCGTCCAATGTATCAACTATTTCTAACAATCGCATAGTGTTAGTGCTGTCTCTCTGTGCGTGGGCATAGGAAACTGCGATGGCTTGATGTTCTTTAATACGATTTGGAAATTGTGGGTCGTTCACATCCATACGCTTGGCTTCACCTTCTAAACTTACTTTATCACTTTGCATAAGTGTATTCTGAAAATTTCTAAATCGTAAAATTGCCCGGTCACCTCCAACTGTCTCAACTGATTTATAGCCGTGTCTTTTGCAATGTTTCATGTGATTTCGTAGATTCATTTCGCTACAAAATTGGGACAAACACATTGAGCATTAGTAACTGACACCCTGCCCCTTTTTACCCTCACATAAAAATCTACTAATATCAGTAATGGGATGGAAATAGCCAGTTGAATTAGGATCACTAGGTGGTGTGTACAACAACCAAACCCAGTGTTTCACAGATTCAATAGATGGTGCTCTTAACGGAAATATTACCCCCTTTTTATGAGAACGCACACCCTTTTGAAATTCCGTTCCATATTGCAGCACTGTAACACCGATATTTAAATGTGCGTTGGCCCGTTCAAAAATATCTATCGCCCTGAGTGTTACAGGAAATTTTTCTGCTAAACAAGACAAATCTACTGGGGGAAAATCAGACCCTTCTTTTCTATGCACGGCCCAGTTGTCCAAATTTTTCTTTGTAGCGTCATCTGTCAGAGGTCGGAAAGCCGATATGAGAAATGCGTACATGAAACACTTTTGGCCTGTTTCGAAACAGATTCGTTGAACGCCCTGACATCCTTCTAAATCAGGATTATATTCTAAAACTATTTCACTGGGCCCTCCTGCCCTTCCTCTTAAAATAAAATCTTTTTTAAATTTACATATATTTACACTTCAATTTTCAACAAAAAACAAAACCTGAACCACTACCATTCTCATTATAATTGTCGAGATGTGAGGCAGTATTGTCGACCCATTGCATAAAGACACTCTCATAATTTTCCAAATGAGGGTACACCACCAACATTTCGGTGTGCACATAGTGATAATAGACCTCTCCATGACTTTCATTTAAATAAAATATTTTTAAAACAATTGAGGCTTTAATACTGTCCCGTCCCCCCACAGTTGAATTCGGCTTTCTAGAAGTGCAAGAATTTTCTCTGCATATTCTTGAATAATATCTATGCGATCACTTATTATATTCCCTGTCATCAGTGTATTAAAGGGATCGCCAAAAGTTGCAGTGAAAACGTCTATTGTATTCAGAATTAAATTTGTTGCTGAAATTCCGATAGCGATGAGGATTGTATATCATTACCTAAGCCCCCTCCCCCTTGTATATCATCACTACCTAAAATCTCTCTCCTTTGTATATCATCACTACCTTAATCCCCTCCCCCTTGTATATCATCACTACCTAAACCCCCTCCCCCTTGTATATCATCACTACCTAAACCCTTTCTCCCACTTTTTTCAACAATAGGGCTGGTATGTGTAGTAAAATCCCCCAGTTCGCTTAACATAGCCTCTAGTGCGTTATGGCTATGTGAGTCAATCCAAGCGAATTCATTTTCATGTTCAATTAAATTTGATTGAAAATGGGCAATATTCATTAAATCTGAGAGGGAAGGATTCTCATTTAACTCACAAGTAAAATTGTGTAAAACTTGCATTGTGTTCGGACTCGACAATGTTAAATCACCTTCTGAACTAACTGCATTGCCTTGTTCAACTGTGCTATTGTATACATCTAAAGAATTACTATCAACACTGAAATATTGTTCCAATAAATTATCCGTCCATTTCGTGTCGTTAATAATAATGTTAACAGGTGTACCATCTAAATTATCAATACGATCCTAACACTCCTGTAAAAATTTACCATATCCTTTCCCGTTATGTAATGGCGTTTCAACAATGTCACGAAATTGCAATGGCGCTTCAATTTGAATCATTTCATCAATGCGATCATATGATACGTGACTTTTTCTTCAGGTGTGGGGAGGATAGTGATGAAACCGGTGTAATCTATAAAGAAAACAGCCACTTACTTTCAATGTGTATAAATCACCCTATTTTTTAAGAAGGTCAAAAATTGGATTAATAGCGACTATATTTTCTAATCATTTAAAACATATGCATTAAAATAAAAAAACACACTTAGTAGCAATATTCTCCCTCCCTGACCCCCCCCCCCCCCCTTTAACGTGTATAAATCACCCTATTTTTTAAGAAGGTCGAAAATTGGATTAATAGCGACTACGTTTCTAATCATTTAAAACATATGCATTAAAATAAAAAAAACACACTTAGTAGCAATATCCCCCCGTTCAACGTGTATAAATCACCCTATTTTTTAAGCAGGTCAAAAATTGGATTAATAGAGACTATATTTTCTAATCATTTAAAACATATGCATTAAAATAAAAAAAACACACTTAGTAGCAATATCACCCTTCCCCGCCCCATCTCCCCTTTCAACGTATATAAATCACCCTATTTTCTTAAGAAGGTCGAAAATTTGAATAATAGCGACTATATTTTCTAATCATTTAAAACATCTGCATTAAAATAAAAAAACACACTTAGTAGCAATATCCCCGCTCCCCGCCCCACCCCACCGTAATAAAGTACATTCTTAAAACTACGGAAAATTGTTTAAGTTACGAACTATGTATACAAATATTCATTTTTAATCTGTACAAAATCAGTTAATCGCTTGTTGTTGAAGTGAATGGTTGTAAATCGGAAATGGTTTTGTTTTAGAACTATCCCATGTCATTCATGTGACAAGCATATAGCACTTTCATATTTGATGTTATCCAGTTGTCAAAAGGTGCCACTCTTATTGGATGTTCCAATATCCATGCAAGCTGTAATTGACAGTTGACAACGAATATTACGCAAATTAGAACCTCTATTATTCTGGAATTATTTCGAAGCCTTTTGTCAAAATATTACATTCTCCGATTTAAACGGTCATAAGACTTTACCTCAAACAAGATATTAGGTTAATGAAATTTGTATTTCCTTTTGGGAGAAAAAATCTTTAGTAAAAATGTCAATAAATTTTAAACTCACATTATTAGCTCCTTGCATGGCCATCATATTCATTGGCAATTTGCTTTCACTCCATATATATACCGTCGAAGGTCCAATGTAGTTAATTACAGAGGGACGTAATTGGTTCATGTTCCCGATTCAGGCCCTTTTGATGGCAGGAGGGTTACATTCTTCAAAATTACCCTTAAAAAGAAATTAAATTATAGTTTTTTTTATGAATATCATAGTAAAAAAAACTCACCCCACCCCTTTTACACAGCAATCCCCATCTTCTATATTAATGCAAAAAAATCTACTCTAATGAAAACGAAGTTCAATATGATGAACTGGTTTTAAAGTCATTCTCTCTACCGAAGATAAATGTTCTTCGATTATGGGGTGTAAAAAATATATTTTGTTATCTTGTACGGTTCGAGCAAAAAACACTTTGTCTTAAAGATTCGGTGAGGTTTTTAAAAATTCAAAGATTATGTGTAAAGAAATTATTTCATATACTTTTTGATAATAACGATTTTATCAAAGTTGAATGAAATTATTTCATATACTATTAGTTATTAGGTCTAAAACCGAAGTAAGTAGAAATAAATATTTTTTGCAGACATTAACCATCATGAGATAGTCAATAAGCATTAAAGAAATTATGTTTCTGAAAGCAGAAATAAGTGTGGATAAATTTCATTGCTAGTCTAGGCTACGCTATACACTCCCCATTATAAAACTTTCAAATTGTTGTAAGCTCTAGAAATAGAGGCATGATAACACAGCTCCAGCATATAGGCTTAAAATTAGATAGAAAAAGATCGTTAATATACACACATCATGTAAGCCTAAAATGTATATCAAATGGCGGTTTCAAAAGCTAGCCTAGTTGAAAATATATGCGATCAGATAGAAGAAAATGCTAGCCGGTTTTACACTTAACATAGACTTCGTTCAACCCCCTAATGTGTAAATATATAACCTGAATTTTAATATATTGGGGTGGGAGGGGGGCTAAAATTCATTTCCGACTAAAAATGATTATATTATGAAAGGGCGAAAAAATGCATCGCGTACTATATCCATCTAAGTCAATAATATGTTTTGGTAAAAAAAATTGCCAAGTAAATATCTCAATTAATCATTTATAAACAGAACTCACGTTAAAAATTTGTTTTGCATAAACTTCTAAATTCATTGTATTTGATATTTCCTCCTTAATGCTATGAAACGTACCGTTACTTTAGCCTCGAAACACGAACAATGTAAGCAAAGTCTCAGAATGAAATTGTTATGTAACAGAAATTACGTAAATCGATGCTAGTAAATTTTTCAGAAGTCTGCTCTGATGTCACCTTCTTTTACCAGTATTCCAATCGGTGATTGACCTAGAAAGAGGCACGTGGTCTTGTTCGTACACGGATTGTATTTCTCTGATTGTCTGTCATCTTGTACTGACAGTATTCTAGCTCATTGGAGGACAATGATCTTGTACTCGCCACGGTATTACCTGGCCTTCTACTTCCGTGTTTCGAACAAGTTTACAACTTCTTTTTCATGAGGAAAATCGTTGCCAACTGGCCGCGTCCCAAGACGCGCTAAAATTTTCTTTAAGTGTAGTTATTCATTGCTGAAAATAAAACCGGCTGTCGTTGGCTTCTAGCTTGAAAGCTTCAACTTAATACTTTTAGCATTTTGTAGACCCATAATCAAACATGCCCTCCCCCCTTCCCGAATAACAGGCATTATATGTAAACTTTCCACAACAAAAAGTTGAAATCCGATCATAGATCTGAAGATTTGATCGGATTTCTTTGGCAAGAAGGCAGCAAAAAATAAAAACAGTGAGAGGGGTTGCTTTCAAATCGCTTATGAATCGTAGAAAAGGGGCCTGGAGATTTCGATTTTCGATCGAATGAGTCCCCTCCGAAGTTTTTCACGACAACCCTTTCTACACGAAGTAGCCTGGTGAAAAGGAAAAAATAATTCATAATACATAGAGTCAACTTTGCCCTTTGCACAAGCAGTGATATTGCACTGCCTATGATTTTCGTTCACTATTACACATTGTTTGATTCGGCTCATAATTTTTATTCTGGTCTATTTGGCCATTTTGTTCATTATTGAAACAACCCTGTCAGTGTAAATTTTTACAAGAAAAGATGAAATCGTTCTTAAGCTAAAATTAATAAAAATAGAGTACAAGAAATGGCTTGACTGTTCAGCAAGTCTAAAACGAACCGATTATTAAAATTTGGATATGGAATGCTAGCTTTTTATATTTCAGCCAATATTGGCCAGAATTTGTGAGATCGACGTTGAGGTAGGCCTATTAGCATATGAAAGGGTAAATATTTAGTCCATAACCACATCTAAGGGAAACAGGCTAATAAAATAGGGGCAAATTTTGGTACTCATTTGTTATAGCCAGCACACTCAAGAAGTCAAGTTAGGTTAATCTTAATAAAATGTACCTAAGTAGCTTATGGTGACAATAAAATAGCCTACTTTAGCAACAAAATTATGGAAATTAGGCAACAACTGAGAATTATAGAAATTAAGCCCCCAAAATGCATAATATTATTAAATAGTTGGTGAAATTCTACTTTAGCTGCCCTACTTTTGGCTATCTTGGAAAGGGCATAGGGGGGTAACCTACATAGGCCTATGACAATATAGAAACTTTTTTCTTTATATCTGAGCAATAGAATATTGTCATTTACTCTTATATAGAATGCAGTATAAAGTCAAACAGAAGACAATATCATGCTTTCTCCTATTATGTAGAATTATAAAAAGTCATACAGATGAATTTTGCCTCATTCTTTTATAGAGCAAACATAAATAAAGTCATTCAGATGACTTTTTATACCTCATGCCATTATAAAGCAAACAAAAATAAAGCCATAAAGATGACTTTTTATGTATTACACTATTATAGAGCAAACATGAATAAAGTGGATACCACCAGATGGCTAATTTGAGAGTGTAGGGTAAAAAACCAGTATCCAATTGAGCAAAATTATGCAAAACTAAAACCCTCACATCTTGTTACCAAAGAGGAATTGAGAAGGATTGGGTATATTAACGAATAGCTAAAAGTCTAAGCTATGCATCAATATGGTTATTATTCAGGTTATTTAAGATCAGAGACTTGAAATTCTTAGTTTATTGACTTACCTGCAGGGACCTCTTTTTGAAATACTAATTATCCTATTTTGATGTATATATCCTTTTAGTGTTTCAGTTTTATTCATATATTAACAGAAAGCTGATTTTCTTCTGATTCTAGAAATGTAACTTTTATTGCTTGATATTTATTCTATAAATCACAAATATTTAAATAATTTTTCTTTTCAATTGCTGTTCAAAACAGAGACCACATTTTCAAGTTATGCTGACAAACCATTGGTGAAAATTTGACCAAGAAGGCAGGGTTCTTGTTACTGCCCACACATTGCTTCATGTTGTAGTAAAAAGGGGTGGTCCAAAAACCCATTGCTATTTTTCCAAAATGCCAAAGAAAAGTGGTCTTTCCCAAAAAGAGGTCTTTTACCCTATATATATACAAATTTTTAAATTAGCCCACTGGCCAACCAGTATTTTAAGCCTAGGAGTCCAGCTGGACAAAAGGAAACATATTAAGAAAACTATACTTACTCTAGGGTAAAAGACCAGTATCCAATTGAGCAAAATTATGTAAAACTTAAAACCTCATATCTTGTTATCAAATTAGAGTTGAAAAGGTTTGTATATGCCAATGAATAGCTAAAAATCCAAGCTATGCAACAACATGGTTATTATTAAAATTATTTAAGATCATTCACTGAAAATGATTAGTTTATTGACTTACCTAGAAAGACCTCTTTTTGGAAATACCAATTATCCTATTTTGATGTTAATATCTTTTTAGTGTTTCAGTATTATTCACATATTAATAGAAAGCTGATTGTCTTCTGATTCTAAAAATACAACTTTTATTCCTTGATTTTTATTCTATAAATCACAAATATTAAATATATATTTCTTTCATTTCACCTGCTTGTCAAAACAGAGACCACACATTGGATTTATGATGACAAATTACTCCCACTGGGCTGGCTCTAGTGAGAGATGATTGGGTCTACACTTGCATTGTGTCATACTGTAGTAAAAAAGGGGCAGTCCAAAAACCCATTGCTATTTTTCCAAAATGCCAAAGAAAAGTGGTCTTTCCCAAAAAGAGGTCTTTTACCCTATATTATGTAGAATAATCCTAGTTAACACATTTTGCTGGGGGAGAGCTTTTAACTTCACTTCTTTGCTTGTTTTTCTAAGAAATTCATTAATTTCTTTAAACCTAAATATTCACAGAATATATACCCCCATCCCCCTAATGTGTAAATTAATACCTAGAATTGCATCCTCAATCCAAATATAACATCCATTTTCATCACAAATGAACTTTACTCTCATATTAGCCATGTGGTGGATATCCTGAATAAAGTCATACTGATGACTTTTTATATCTTACACAATTATAGAGCAAACATGAACAAAGTTGTACAGATAACTTTTTAAACTTCATACTTTTACAGAGCAAACATGAATAAAGTCATACAAATGACTTTTTATACCTTGTATGTTTATAATTATATATTTCTATTTCTAGAGAAAAGATGGAGAATGATATAAAGTCTTCTGTATAACTTTTTAAACATCAAATTATTGTAGAGAAGTACAAATAAAGTTATACAGAAGACTTTTTGGCTTTCTTATTTAATATATGATCCACAAAAATGCCATGCAGAAGAAATTATATTACCCCACTGGTACATAGAGAAAACAACAAAAAGTCATATGTAAGAATTTATTCATGTTTGCTCTATAATATTATGAGGTATATAAAAAATCATTTATAAAACTTTATTTATGTTTGCTTTATAATAGTATGAGGTATAAAAAGTCATCTGTAAGACTTTATTTTTGTTTGCTCTGTAATAGCAGGAGGTATAAAAAGTCATCTGTATGACTTTATTTAAGTTTGCTCTGTAATAGTATGAGGTATAAAAAGTCATCTGTATGACTTTATTTAAGTTTACTTTATAATACTATGAGGTATAAAAAGTTATCTGTATGACTTTATTCATAATCCTTTGTATTAGAATGATATATTAAAACATTATCTGTATGACTTCATTAGGCTGCTCTATAAATGAAATCATGTAGGCCTAGGCTATAAAAAGCCATCTGTATGGATTTTTGTTGTTTTCTCTATGTACTAGCAGGAGGCATAAAAAGTCATCTGTAAGACTTTATTTTTGTTTGCTCTATAATAGCAGGAGGTATAAAAAGTCATCTGTATGACTTTATTTAAGTTTGCTCTGTAATAGTATGAGGTATAAAAAGTCATCTGTATGACTTTATTTAAGTTTACTTTATAATACTATGAGGTATAAAATGTTATCTGTATGACTTTATTCATAATCCTTTGTATTAGAATGATATATTAAAACATTATCTGTATGACTTCATTAGGCTGCTCTATAAATGAAATCATGTAGGCCTAGGCTATAAAAAGCCATCTGTATGGATTTTTGTTGTTTTCTCTATGTACTAGCAGGAGGCATAAAAAGTCATCTGTAAGACTTTATTTTTGTTTGCTCTATAATAGCAGGAGGTATAAAAAGTCACATATAGGACTTCATTCATGTTTGCTCTATAATAGTATGAGGTATAAAAAGCCATCTGTAGGACTGTATTTATGTTTGCTCTATAATAACAGGAGGCATAAAAGTCATCTGTATGACTTTATTCATAATGCTTTATAGTAGAAGGATATATTAAAAAGTCATCTCTATTACTTTATTTAGGCTGCTGTTTATATGAAATCCTATAGGCCTAGGCTATAAAAAGCCATCTGTATGACTTTTTGTTGTTTGCTCTATGTATCCACAGGATAGGCTAATATAATTTCTTTTGTATGACATTTTAGTGGATCATATATGAAATAAGAAAAGCAAAAAGTCTTCTGTATAACTTTATTCATACTTTTCTATAATAACTTGTTGTTTAAAAGATCATACAGAAGACTATATCATTCTCCATGCTCAAAGAAAACACAATATTATCTTTTGTTTGACTTTATAGTACTTTCTATATAAGAGTAAATGACAAATGACACCATCCCCATAACTCATTGAAGGCTTATTTCTACCTAAAGAAGAACAAACAAATTAGCTGAAGTATTGTATCCTAGCCTATGCTTAAAAAAAGCTAAATTTAAGTATAACTACAAACCTGAAGGAAATTCAAAATTCCAGACTAAAAATCTATTCAGTTTCAGGCATGAATTAGTGATATATTCATTTCTTACATTTTCTTGAATTCCACTGGTTTTGCCCTATCACACAATTTGTTATGGGGGAGGGGGCTAGGTGGCTAATTTTTCCAGATGCAAGAGCTTTATTCTGATAGAAGATTGCAGTTTTGTAAAAGTATGTTAGTAGCTAAAATGGTTGGGAAGAGATTGAGGGATTTTACCAAATGGCTGGTTATTTTTACCAACTGTTTTTTGTACCAATAGTTAGCATATTATATGTTTTAAAGATAATACATTAAATTGATACTAAAGTCATTAAAACTGCTGGATTTACTGACCAAGATTGAGATTTTGGTATATGTAATTGCATCATTTTCTTTAACCAAATGAAAATTGTGGTACTATCCATAAAAAAAATTCACATATTAATTTTAGCAAATTCACCCAGAGTAAAATTTCCCCTAAGAATTTTACCCCCTGAAAATCTCCCAATGGAAAATCCTTTCTGTAGAAATCCTATTCATGTATGCTATATGTAGATATTATATGTAAACAATGGGTAAATTTTATAACTTTTAGAGCTTTCCTCTTGTGCTGTGGGGGGGGGGGGGTTATGTTACCAGCAAAGGTATGGCTAACAGGACTTTCAACTATGCTGCACAAAATCTTGATCAGACAATTTAGGGAAAAAAGATGCATGGAAGCCCACAACAAGCCAAGCTTCTTGGGCCAAATAATTTTTCTTTACGTTTGTAATAGAGTTTAGTATTAATAAAATGATTGATTGATTGATGAAGAGGGCCTAGTTGCCCTACAATCTTTTTAGTCACTTAAAATGGACACTAAAACATTTAATCTCTGTTTGAATCAGCCCTCTCCTGATATTCTAGGACCACTGGGCCAATACAGTCACCACTAGAAAAAAACAATTAACACACATGCATGATCTTTCTTCTGGCCAAAAGTACAAAATTCCATATTTTTTTAGATAGGAGCTTGATAATAAAACAAATAAAATTTTAATATCAAAATGTAAAATTAAAGAAACTTATATAATTGGAATCACCATAATAAACTCTGTTTATAAATAATTCCAATATTAGTGTTTTGGTTACTATTGAGCTGCATCACTCCTTACTTACAGTTTGTTACCTCAAAATTTTGAAAGTGTCAATTGGGTTTTCCAAATAAAGTATTCATCTTGAAATTATTTGATTTAAATCCTAGAAAAAGGCAAAGATCACTGAAACCTTAGAAAAAGATTTGAAAGGAGAAAATGGTAAAATTTGAGGCAGGGCTCTAACAGTATCAGTATCCTGAATAAAACTAGATTAAATAATGTTCCTTGTTATTTGTTTTACAAACTGTATAGCCATAATTCAAGAAAAAAGACTCCAAACCAATATTCCAACATGGCTGTCCATTCAGTTTCCAACCAGTTTTCTGTTTAGATTAGAAGAAACACCATGTTGGGAAATAGGTTTGCTGTGACCAGTAAAGCAACACTGTACCCTGTCACATTTTTGAAAGGGTGATTGTTTTTTGTTAAGAGAACCAACCATTTAAAAACCTCACCATTCCTCAAAAATAATCAAAATTTTGTCTAATTATTAATAATAATTATATGCCTTTAAAAAAAAAAATCAAAATTCATGAAAAATTCCTAGACTGGCAAAGGTTAGGCTCTGCTTTTTGTCAATAGATGCATTAAACTGAGCTAGAAATGCTGTTGTATGCTGAGAATGAAGAAGAAAAGGATGAAAAGCTGCCATTCCTAAGGAAAATCAGTGAGGTTGAAGTTGTTTTCTTAATTTTTTTGGGGGGTGTCAGATTACATGTTTGGGGTTGGTAACTGGTTTGGTACCCTAGGTTAGGAAAATGAAACTTTCAGGGATGGGTCTACAGGCTAAATTATGTCCAGGGAAGGTATTTTGAAGTACCTACATCCACTCCTTCTCCCTCTAGAGGGTCCTGAAATTTGCCTACATGACAGGTCTAGGGTAAAAGACCAGTATCCAATTGAGCAAAATTATGTAAAACTAAAACCCTCACATCTTGTTACCAAAGAGGAATTGAGAAGAATTGTATATATCAATGAATAGCCAAGAATCTAAGCTATGCATCAATGTAGTTATTACTAAAATTATTCCAGATTAAACACTTGCAATTATTAGTTTATTGACTTACCTCTAAGAACCTCTTTTCAGAAATACCAATTATCCTATTTTGATGTATATATCCTTTCAGTGTTTCAGATTTTTTTTTTTTTTTACATATTAACAGAAAGCTGATTGTCTGCTGATATTAAAAATATAATGTTTGTTTCTTGATATTTGTTCTATAAATCACAAATATTAAATATAATTTTTCCTTTCCAATTGCTTGTCAAGGCTGACACCATATTTCAAATTTATGATGACAAATTGCTCCCACTAGGATAAGCCAAGAGGGAGGTTGGCTGTGTCTGCCCCCTGAGTGGGCGGTTTTCTGAGTCGACCCTAAAGACAAATAAGAATTGTCTTTATCTGTAACTGTAATTAGTACAGGATATGTTTCTCAAGATGATGGTTGAATTGAACTTATTAGCAATAATAAAAAGAATGGCAAAATAATACATATTTATCAATACTCAAGGGGAGTAGGGCAATCTTTTTGTTTTCCAATGAAAATAGTTTTTAAAAATGCATTCTTTAATGGTTTTTTTTTATGTAGATAAGAGGGTGAAAAAAATCATAGCATAACCACAGGCAGCCCTTTTGGGGAAGGATAGGGGTGCCCCATCTAGAAATCAAAATACTTTTTAGAATATTTTATTGAAAATCCAAATTGTCCCACTAAAAAAAAGTGAAAAAACAACAAATTAGTTTTCAGACAGATATATAAAAACTGCCCCCCCCCCAAACTTTTTTACATTGTAGTAAAGTGAAAAATGAGCCATATAGTACAAAAAAGGAAAAAAGTTAGTGTTGGGCAATAGTTTGATTAAACAATATATTGCTATTTTTACATTCAATATGTCAATATTTCTGATAAGTTTTTTGCCAGGGCAGATCCAGGATTTTTTTTTGGGGGGGGGGGCACAAAATAGGTTGATCCAATAAACTTGCATTAGGAGCAAGTTTATTTAATGCAATCTTGTTTTGATTAAGTAAATTACACTACTTTAGACTATGTTAGGGGGGTGTGTGCCCCCCTTGCCCTCTCCCTGGATCTGACACTGTTTTTTGCTCAGATAAACTTAAGGGTGTGGCAAAATTCAGTTACAAAATTTGCAAAGAGTATTTTGCACCTTTTTTTCCAAATTTTGAATAAAATAAAAATACTTCCATTACAAGAATGAACATTAGTCTACAAAAATCCTGATTTGGAATTACTTGGGCTCAGGATAAAGAAAAATAAGCTACTGGCTATTTTTGACTATTCAAAGAAGAAGAAGAAGGATTTATTGAAAAAAAAAAAAAACATATCAACAAAAAATTATTGCTGCCTCCCCTAAAAAGCAAAGCTTGTCCGTGGGGGAGGTAGAGAAAACAAAATCCTTAAAACAAAGAATACTTAGCCACCGACACACACTAATACCATCACACTAAACAATAAAAATACAAAATAATATCATATATTATACTTCCTCTGGGAACATTATATCAACAAAACCCCCACAATAAATAAATCAATTAATCAGTCAAAACTCATATTCAGCAAAAAGCAGTTCCTTAATGATTGGGGTCACCAATAGTCTTAATATCACTATTCAAACTATTCCATTTCCGCGTACCTCTATAAAAAACAGAAAAACATGAACGGGAAGATATACCTCTAGGTACACAGAAGTCTGCGCTACCCCTTGTATCATGAGAATGAACAGTAGACCTAATGGACAATAAATCACCAAAACAACGAGGCTGAACATCCTGCTGCAGTCCAAAAATAAACCACAATACATAGAACTCACGAAGGCCTGCAGCCGGCAAAATTTTTAAAGTTGGGTAAATTTCTCTAACAGACATACATGGAGATATACCGGCTAAAATTCTTACTGCATGATTTTGTAGAACTCTTATTGGTTTTAGGGTAGAAGAAAAAATAGAGAGCCAAATACTTGAACAATAAAGTATATACGGGTGTATTAAAGAAAAATAAAGATGGCGAAGGACAGACTTGGGAAAAACAATGTTGGAGTTTCTTCATTATACCGAGATTTCTTGCCAGAATTTTGCTAGTTAAAGTAACATGTTCCTTAAAAGATAGAGTTTCATCTATTACAATCCAAGGTATTTAAAAGACGCAGTCCGTTTTATAACGCCATTGGGCATATCTAATTCCTTGATCCATGGGTAAAAGTTTGATGATCGCGAGAAAATAATAAAGTTAGACTTAGCCATGTTAATCCTTAATTTATTTACCCTCAGCCATGCTGTAATTCTATTAACCGATTCCTTCGTGGAAATCTGCAGCAGCTCCGCTGTCTTAGCTGTGCTAATGGCTGTTGTGTCATCAGCAAAATGTGAAACTGTTTCATTAGTCGGGTTTACCGTTAGTTCATTTATTCTATAGCAAAAATTATTTAGACAATTTGGTAAATCATTAATAAATATCAAGAATAATATAGGACCGAGAACTGATCCTTGCGGAACACCTATTTCAATACGCTTTTTTTCGGAAAAAGTATCATTTAGTTGGACATACTGAAAACGATTACTTAAAAAACTTCTTAAAAAATTTAAAGATTTACCCCTCAAACCATACACCTCACACTTCTTAAGTAGAAGTTCATGATCCACAGTATCGAAAGCTTTCATCAGATCTAAAAATATAGCACCTATTTGAAACCTTTATCTAATACATCATTAATAATAGTTGTCAAATAAATCATCGCCTGTTCCGTTGTCCTTTTTCTACGGAACCCAAATTGTGTCTCTACCAGTAACTTATGATCCTCCAAAAAACTCATCATTCTAATACTAAAACACTTCTCTAAAACACGGGAAATAATGGGCAAAACAGATATCGGTTTATAGTTTCCTGGGTCATTTTGAATACCACCCTTATGAATTGGGGTTATACGGGCAACTTTAAAACAGTCTGGGAATTTTTCTTGACGAAAACACTCATTAATTAACCCACATAAAACTTCAGCTATAACAGGAAAAATACATTTAAGTGTTTTTAGAGTAATATGATCGCTACCAGATGAATTACTACGCAACCCATAAATAATTTTTTTAATTTCATCAACTGTTAGAAGTCTAAGGTGAAGAGACACATCAATGGGGTCCCTCAATAAGGACTCAGACGTTGGGTCACCACTATCAGGCACAACTGACATAGCTAAATTCAGACCAATATTCGAAAAATAACTCTGAAATTCATTGCATATGTCCTTTTCAGAATTCAAAGTCTTTCCCATTACACTAACTAATTCATCAGGTACACTATTTATTTTTATCCAATCACATCTTTTATTAGTCCCCAGGTTTTCTTAGGGCATCCTTCGACCTCCTTAAACTTTTTCTCAAAATATTTCTTTTTTTCATTTCTCTTTTTTTCAAATCAGCAATATGTCAATATTTTCTCCTGAGAATTGGTTCAGCCTTTCAGTGTTTTAATAAAAAAAAATCATTTTTTTCAACTAGAAGCAAGGAACACCATTAAAATTTAAAAGAGCATAAATTTACCATATATAGGGGGAAAACCCCTCTTCAATACCTTTCTCTTTATGTCAAAGATTCTTTTATATTTTGAAAAATCTCCTGACTAATTAAAGAGCTCTTGTGTTTCAGGAGTTGTTTTTAAATAATTGTTAAAAAGGTAAAATTAACATAAAGAGTGAGGTATTGAGGAGGGGGATCCACCCTTGTCCATGGGATAATTTCTGTTTGTTTTAATGCTGCTCATTACTTTTAGCTGAGAAATTTGTTTTTTTTTCTGATAGTTTTTTAAATAATGCCAGAAAATACACCTTTTCTCTCCATGGACAATCAGCCCCCACCCACCCCCCAAGAAAATTTGCCCTTGGAAAGTTTCTCCCATGTAAGATCCTCCTTGCCCCAGACAATTCTATCCCTGCTAAAAATTCCTCATAAAAAACTTCTTGCAGACAATTCCACAAGGAAAATTATTTTTAGCCTATTTTCATTTGAAAAAAAAACAACTTGTTTTTCTTTTAATTTCTAATTGTTTTTCAAATCATGCTGGATATCTTCCTTCTGCAGAAAGTTTTTGTCTCAATGGAAGGTTTCTCCCATGTGAAATTCCCCCATGGGGAATCTCTCCTGTGGAAAATCAACCCACCCCACCACAGCAATATCTCCCTGACAACTTCCTCTCCTTTGAAAATCTTTCCTTGGCCATTTCCCTGGAATATCTTCAAATGTTGAATTGGCAAAAGAAAGTAGGTAAAATAAAATGAATTCCATATCAGAATTCCATTAAATTCCCCCAAGTAAAGTATAGTCTCCCTTTGAAAGTTCATTCCTGTATCAGATTTGATATGCTGTTTTGTCCTAGGTGATTGGATGGATGAATAAGGTTAGACCTTGTTCAAGTGCTCATTTATTTCAGTTACTAAAGTAGGAAGACAGTTTTTTTTTTTTTTTTTTTTTTTTTTTTTTTTTTTTTTTTTTTTTTTTTTTTTTTTTTTTTTTTTTTTATAGCCAAGTCATTACCTGTAATACATTATATGTAAACACAGGACAAATTTCAAAACTTACAACACTTTCCCCAGGGACTTGCATGGTCATGTTATCCCCAGAGGCATGATTAATTGAAGTTACAACTATGCTGATCAAAATTGCTATCTCAAATTTTTGATCAGATAAGTTTGGGAAAAAGAAGTGTGGGAGTTTTTTAGTACTTTTAAAAAAGTGTCTTATTGTACTAATTAAATGGCCCTTGTGTTTCAGGGGTCATTATTAACAATTGGGACAAAATTAAAACTTTAGTGTAGAGAGCAATGTGCTGAGGAGGGGCAACCCCCTTTGTATACATAATAATTTCTGTTAATTTGAAGTTTTAATGTTGCTCCTGACTCTCAGTTGAATCTGGCCCTATCACCATGCAGACCCCCCCCCCCCCCCCCCACAGAAATATCTTCTAGACAATTCAGTCCCAGTGAAAATTTACCTTGGACAATTACTCTTAACCACTCCATGTGTAAAATTGAGACAGAAAAGAGAAAGCAAGACATAAAAAGAATTCTGGCAAATTCCCCCAGTGTATAATTTTGACAATTTTGGGAAAAAAGGGGTGGGGAAGGGGCCTAGTAGCCCTCCAATTTTTTTTGTCACTTAAAAACGGCACTATAACTTTTAATTTCTTTTTAATGAGCCCTCTCGCAATGTTCTAGGACCACTGGGTCAAAAAAATCATCCCTAAAAAGTAGAAAAAACAACAACAAATAAACACGCATCTGTGATCTTTCTTCTGGCAAAAAATACAAAATTCTAGATTTTGCAGATACAAGCTTGAAAACTATACAACAGGGTTCTCTGATATGCTGAATCTGATTATGTGATTTTCATCAAGATCACTTGACTTTTAGGGGCTGTTTTCCCCTTTTTTGAAAATCAGGAAATTTTCTCAGGCCTGTAGCCTTTGATGGGTAAGATTAAACCTAATAAAATTTATATAGCTACTTGAAATCAGCATAAAAAGCCAATTCTTTTGATATATCTATTGGTATCAAAATTCTGTTTTTTAGAATTTTGGTTACTATTGATCAGGGCCACTCCTTACTTACAGTTTGTTGCCACAAACTGTTTGATATTTAGGTTTTGATATCAGTTGGTCCAATATATCAACATCGATATTCAATATTGCAACAACAAAAAAAACAACAAATAAACATGCACCTGTGATCTTTCTTCTGGCAAAAAATACTAAATTCCAGATATTGGAGATACAAGCTTGAAACCTATGCAGCAGGGTTCTCTGATATGCTGAATCTGATTGTGTGATTTTCATTGAGACCACTTGACTTTTAGGGGCTGTTTTCCCCTTTTTTTTGAAAATCAGGAAAATTTTCTCAGGCCTGTAGCCTTTGATGGGTAATATTAAACCTAATAAAATTTATATAGCCTACTTGAAATCCGCATAAAAAGCCAATTCTTTTGATATATCTATTGATATCAAAATTCTGTTTTTTAGAATTTTGGTTACTATTGATCCAGGTCACTCCTTACTTACAGTTTGTTACCACAAACTGTTTGATATTTAGGTTTTGATATCAATATTTGGTCCAATATATCGACATCGATATTCAATATTGCCAAACACTAGTAAAAGTTGCCTATCGCCCTGCCCCATAGCAAATTACACTCGTGTTTTCTACAGGAAAGTTTAGGCTGGGGGAATTTGCCAGCTGCTTTCAAATCACAACATATATAATTAATTCATGAACAAAAAGAAGGAATCCCCTAATCCTGCTTCCTGGATATGGTCTTGCTATCATTAATATATTTTTTATGTTAATCCTAAAATGACCAATAACATTCAAGAAAAACTCGGAAATCCAACCTAACATTTTATTGATGACAAACATATACAATTTAGATATGGCCTATACAACCAGTCTTATCAAACAGTTTGTGGTGACAAACTGTAAGTAAGGAGCTAGCCAGCTCAATACTAACCAAAACTCTAAAAATGGAGTTTTGATACCAATAGATGTATATCAAAAGAATTGGATTTTTATGCTGATTTCAAATATATAAGTTTTATTAAATTTAGTTTTACCCATCAAAAGTTTAGGAGCCTGAGAAATTTGCCTTATTTTCAAAAAAGGTGGAAGCCCCTCAAAAGTCATAGAATCAGCATATCAAAGAACTCTACTATAGAGATTTCAAGCTCCTCTCTAAAAAAAATGTGGAATTTTATACTTTTGTCAGAAGAAAGATCACAGAGGTGTGTTTATTTGCTTTTTTCCCAGGAGTGATTGTATCAACTAAGTGGTCATGAATATTGGGAGATAGCTCATTCAAACCAATATTAAAATTGCTTGTGCCCTTTTTAAAAGATCAAAAAGATTGGAGAGCAATTGGGCCCCCTCCCATGCTCATTTCCCCAAAAAATTGTCTCATCAAAGTTTTGAGATAACCATTTTGTTCAGTATAGTTGAAAGATCAAACAACTATGTCTTTCAAGGCTGTACCCAGAGGGGAAGGGGTTAGGGTGTTTGACCCCCCCCCCCCAAAAAAAAAAATGTTTGTTTGACTCATAAAAACGTAACAAAAATGGATTAAAACACATTTTGTATGCGTTTTTTGAGGTTTTTGTGTACCCCCCCCCCCCTGAAAGAAATCTTTGAGTAAAACCCCATCTAAAAAAATCCTGGGTACAATCTTGATATCTTTAGCTGTAAAATGACCCCCCACAGTCCATGGAGAGAGGCCTGTTAGTTATGAAATTCGTCCACTGTTTACATGTTGTATTTGTTATTGGGATTGCACATTTTTTTTTTTGGGGGGGGGGGTTGTTCTTGGGATAGATTTCTATGAGTAGAATGTTCCATGGGGAGGGAAGTTTCTGGAGTGTGACTAGGGGAAATGTTACACTGGGGGCAAGGCCATAACCAGGATTTTTTTTTTAGGGAATTTTACTCCAAAAAAATTTTTTGGGGGGTTTTACACAAAAAAAAAAACTAAAAAAAACGCATACAAGATTTGTTTATATCTGTTTTTGTTACGTTTTTTACTAGTCAGAAAAACATTACAGGGGGGGGAGGGATTCAAACCGGGTACCCCACCCCCCCTCCCCCCCCCTGGATACAGCCCTGACTGGGGGATTTGAAAGAATTACTCTACGAAATTCTTTTTAATTGTCTTACATTCTTTTTGCAAACTTTTTCATGTAGAGATTTTCCAGGGGAATTGTCCAGAGGTTTTTTTCTGCAAGTTTTGTTTTCTGGGAAATAATTTTCATGGAAGGGGGCTTTTCTGGAGTGATTGAGAAACTGATTAGAAATTAAAGTCTTATTCAAATGAAAGAATACAAAGGAGAATTTTTTAGGCTGAATCATCCCCCAAGCAATTTTACAGAGAGGGGGGATTCTCAGTGAAAATGGAACTGTCTGGAAGGAATTTGACAGGGAGAGGGTGCACTTTACATTGGATAAAATTTTCACAGATGAGTTTTCTGTGAGGGGGAGGCGTCTATTTCATAGCTGGTCAGCCAAATTCAGCGGTATTATTTGAAAACGAACAGAAATTATTCCGTATATGAAGGGTTGCCCCTCCTCAATATCTTGCCCTTTATGCTAAAGTTTGACTGTTTACTAAAATTGAAACAGAGGGGCCATTTAATTACAATAGGAAGCTTTTTAAAAGTGCTAACAGCTTTAGCGTAAAGAGCAAGGCATTAAGGAAGAGGCAACCCTTCATATATGGAATAAATCTGATAAAAATTAATATGCAAATTGCGTTTTAATTTTTCATGTATGGCGAGCCAAATTCGAGCCTGCATTAGTTGAAAAACGTTCAGAAATTAAATTTATCAAAAATGAGTTTTTTTTTTACTGAAAGTAAGGAGTGACATTAAAACTTAAAATGAATAGAAATTATTCTGGATATGAAAGGTACTGTCCCCTCCTCACTGCCTTGCTCCTTACACTTAAGTTTTATTGTTTTAAAAAGTAGAGTTGCTACACAGAGTTGAAATTTACCATAAAGAGAGAGGTGTTGGGGGGGGGGGGACAGCCTCTTTTATATACAGAATAATTTCTGTTCGTTTTAAGTTATAATGTCACTCCTTACTTTCAGTTAAAAAACTTTAAAAAAAATTAATTCTATAGATTAAAACTTAATTTTTCAGCAAAACTTAACTGAATCATTTGGGTTGGGAGGAGAGTAGTGAAATCTGTACGTGTTATTCTTGTGCATGTTATTCCATGTTATTATACTGACTTTTTGGCACAAAAGTACCATAATTCTGTATTTAGCTCATGTACACAAAATTCCTTTTTGCGTACAATTGTTGGTTTCTTTGAAAACACTGTCAAATTTATAAATCACAACAAAAACGGATACACACTTAACCTTGTTTCTGTAATGACAGGTTGTACCTTGCCTTCAATATTTATTTGCATCGCCACTTACCCATATTTTTTTTTAAATTTCCAATTAGCTGGAATAGCCTAAGTTATTTTTGTACAAATTTTTCTTCATGATGTCTTTCACCAAGAAGGCAGATAAAAGGTGGGGATGTTGTTACTACACTTGCATTGCGTCATTCAGTAGTAAAATAGGGACGGTCCAAAAACCCGTCTCTGTTTTTCCGGAATGACAAAGAAAAATGGTACTTTCCAAAAAGAGTTCTTATACCTCATACCTATTGAATTTTTGACAAAAGAGCATTTTACCTTAATTTTCAGTTAAAAGTTTCTTTTTTCTGGCTTTAGTTCTGAAAATCTAATTCTTGTTGTTTGAGTAGAATTTTAAGCCATATCAATGTTTTTTTTTTTTCTTCAAAGTTTAGGAAATGTATTTGCGTATCTTTTAAACCTTATAAATTAGAATAAAGCAAAATTGTGAAGCTGAAAACAATTTTGTTATTCTTCATTTAAGCAGAAGATCTATTTTTCAAAGTCTCACCATTATAGCACACAAATTTTTTAAGTTCATCAAAGGTCAGGGCCCTCTTGAGGGAGAAGAAGTAGAGGTAAATGCTTCAACATACCTTCCCAGGACATACTTTAGCCTGTAGACCCATCCCTGAAAGTTTCATTTTCCTAACCTAACCCCTCACAAAGATAGCCAAAAGTAGCTAAAATATAATTTTATCAAATAGTTTCTAACCTGACCAAAATACCATCCAAAATATTTAATTAAAATAGCCTATACCTACATTGTAGTGTATATACACTCACAATAAGCTGAAAGAAACCAGTTCTGTCAGAGAAAGAACTGGAGTGTGATAGCTAGAAGAGATTATTACCCAAATTTCATTGCTAGTGCAAGAGTTGCCCTCCTCAGAAAGAAACATGAAAATTCTGTGAACAACTTTTACAAAATGTAAAATAGACCTACTTACTTTGCCCATATTATTCCTAAAAGCACTTTACTTTACCCTTATCCTCCCCTAATTTGCAAATACTTATCCCAAAATATATACTCTTCATGGATCTCTCCATTGCTTGATGTCACTGATGATGTTTTTTTTTTGTTTTTTTTTTGTTAAATTTATTAGCCTAAAGAATCATTATTAACATCACCCAACAAGAAAATCAAGCATACGTTTAGAATATTAACTCCTCAGAATGAGACATGCTTTACAAAAAGATAGACACTTTCAAAAACATAGTTTCATTGTATAGCTTTATTTGTGCTTTGACAGTTTATCTCCAGCCCACTATAATAGTCTCATATAGCTCCAGGCTATGGAAAAAAAACTAATAAAAAATAATTAAATGGTGATTACTTATTTGTAGAAAGAATAAGCAAATCATACTTCCTTGTTTATTCCCATTTAGTAAATATACAGTTTTCAACATAATTTAGCTAGGATAAAAGTGAATACAGTGTAAGCCTAGGACAGCCCCTTCACACAAGGAAACATGTAAAGAAAACAATTCTTACTTCATAATATGCAGAATGATCCTAGTTAACACATTTTTCCTAGGGAGAGCCTTTATCTTCACTTCTTTCCTTGTATTTCCAGTTTTTCTATCACACCTCTAAATTTTTGTGCCTATTCTTGAAGTCTTGAAAAACATTTATAACCAAATATTTTGTGATATTTCATAGGAATGAATATCAGAGAAACAGGTTTCACTTTCTACTTAGCTCCTATATACATAGGGGCTATAACAGACAAGTACCGTAATTTCTCCAATATGATGTTTTCTGGCCATGCTGAATGAATAACATTGAATTTATAACTACCAACTTCATTACAATTTTAATATTGCAACTTGTATCATATGTGTAATTGTTAAATCTAAAAAACGATTAGTTAAACCACTATCATTCACTAAACTATCAACCCATGGTAACACTAGCAATCTAATTTTATAATAAACTATTAAGTATTAGACAAGAGGCATTCAAGAATTCATAATATTTCTATACACAAGGTAATGGAAAACATTCTCTAGAACTGGAGGATTTTTATTTGTAGATTTTTAAAGATAAAAAAAACATCACAAGAGCTTATTATTTGGAAATTTAGAGTAAATTGAGCGCAGAATTAGCTAAGAAGCATCTGGGAAATGTCAATTTTGGAATTTTCTTCCATCAAGACATTGTCCCAGTGCATTCCTCAAATGTTACATCAGAAGTTTTGGGAGAATTCTGGTGGGAATTGCTACATCAGCCTTAAAAAAGATTATATAAATGTTATAAAAAAAATGCCATAGAAATACATGGGGAATTTTTTTTATCTGCAAAACCCAAAGAACAGTTGAAAGGCATTGAAAGGGAGTGGTCATCCTCAAAGACCTAATTCCCAGAACTTTCAGCTACGTTGAACAAAATGGCTCCTTTGATACAAAGTGCCCTTGTCTAAAAGAAAAAAAAACTAAAATAATACATTGTAGCCACATCGCTCTTTACTTAGGCAGCGGTATTGCGCTGCCTATGAAAACACATTAAATTATTATTTTGACCATGACAATAATTGGGTTGGGTATAAAAGGTTGGAGTTGTTCCAATGCTGTAGGATGGCTTGGGGTCTCCACTCCTTTATAAGTTCTTTTCTCCTTGCGTGGCCTCTTAGTGGCACCAAGGTGGACATTTCATAAGTTTTCCTAACCAAAATCGTGATTGCTAATAGCAGTGCAGGGTAACCTTGAGGGGCACTTTTCAGGAAAATTACAGCCTAATAAACGACGTAGTAACTATACTAGACTCTGAATAACGAATTCCTGTGAGTTTGGACTTTTTTAGTGAGTTTTTTTTTATACTGAAAAACTTTTTCCTAGCTATGTTATCTGAAAGGAACAGTTGAAAGGCATCTAGTTTAGTAGCACAAGTGCTGCAACACATGCAGCACAAATGTGACTTATAGAGAAGT
Organism: Artemia sinica; assembly: GCA_027921565.1. Lineage (NCBI taxonomy): Eukaryota > Metazoa > Arthropoda > Branchiopoda > Anostraca > Artemiidae > Artemia > Artemia sinica. Next base: position 62,166,159 of record CM051266.1, on the reverse strand, counting down.
CTAGGCATTTCTTCAAAAATGATCATGAAGGACAAAACACTGTCTGAAGAAATGAGCTGGCCTTGACAGAGGATATGCTGTTAAAGAGATCCATTGTAGTGAAAAAAAAATCTAAAATTTTTATAGCACACAAAATAAGGGGATGTTGAATTCAAAAAAATATGAAAATTACAGTACAGTATCACATATCATAAATTCTAGTAAATTGTATTCAAAGTATAACATCTTGAATATGGGGACTTTAAAATCAGTCATCCAATATTTTTTTTGCAAAATTACTATTTTTTGAAAGCACCTGTAGGCTGTAAGAAAGAATTCTTAGAAAGAAGGAGATATTTCAAATACTGGACACTTCTTTTTGCACTTAATTAGTATAAAGAGTATCAAAATCATGCTGAGTAGCATTGTGGGCTGGAACATCATAGGCAGTGCAATCGCGCTGCCTAAGTAAAGAACGATGTTGGCCCAATGTATTATTTACTTCTTTTTTTTCCATACCAGGGCACTTTGTATTGAAGGAGTTGTCGTAGAAACTTCGAAAAGGGCTCATTCGATTGGAAATTGGAGTGGCTAGAGCCCTTTTTAATAGTAAAAAGTGATTGGAGGGCAACTAGCCCCCCCCCCCATGCCCATCATTCCTCCTAACACATTCAATCAAAATTTTGAGTTAGCCATTTTGTTCAGCATAGTTGATTTCCAGATAGAAATTATGTTTTTGAGGAGGACACTCCCCCACAGCCCTAAGGGCAAGGGTTGTAATTTATGCCCTGGGGGCATGTAAGAACAATGTTGGCACAATGTATTATTTATTATTTTTTCCTTTAGAGCAGGGCACCGCATCGAAAAAGTTGTCATAGAAACTTCGAAAAGGGCTCATTCAATTGGAAATTGACATGGCTTGTGCCCTTTTTAATGGTCAAAAGTGATTTGAAGGCAACTAACACCCCTTCCACGCCTACCATTTCCCGAAACACATCCAATCGGTATTTTGAGATAGCCATTTTGTTCAGCATAGTTGATTTCCAGATAGAAATTATGTTTTTGAGGAGGACACTCCCCACAGCCCTAAGGGCAAGGGTTGTAAGTTATGGATTGGGGGCATGTAAGGGGCAGTTATGCCTTGGGGGGCAAAGGGCTAGTGCCCTTTTTAATAGTTGAAAGTGATTGGAGAGTAACTAACCCCCTCTCACACTCACCTTTTCCCCAAACACATCCAATCAATATTTTGAGATAGCCATTTTATTCAACTAGTTTTAAGTTCTAGAAATTAGGTCTTTGAGGACAACAACTCCCCCACAGCCCTCAGGACAAGGGTTGTAAGTTATGCCCTGGGGGCATATAAGGTTTTTATAGAGTGTGTTGTCGTAGAAACTTAAAAAAGATCTCATTCAATTGGAAATTGAAATGGCTAGTGCCCTTTTTAATAGTTGAAAGTGATTGGAAGGCAACTAACACCCCTTCCATGCCCACCATTTCTCCAAACACATCCAATCAAAATTTTAAAAGAGCCATTTTGTTCCACGCACTTTAAAGGTCAGGAAATTATACCTTTGAGCAGGACAATCCCCCCACAGTCTTCAGGGCAAGGGTTATAAGTTATGCCCTAGGGGTATATAAGGTTTTTATTGAAATCTTTGTCATAGAAACTTGAAAAACAGCTCATTCGATTGGAAATTCAAAGAGCTAGTACCCTTTTTAATAGTCGAAAGTGATTTGAGGGCAACTAACCCCCCTCTCACGCCCACCTCTTCCCCAAACACATCCAATCAAAATTTTTAGATAGCCATTTTATTCAACGTAGTTGAAGGTTTTGGAAATTAGGTCTTTAAGGATGACAACCCCTACTTCTCCCCCCCCACACCACCACCACCCTCAGGGCAAGGGTTGTAAGTTATGACCTGGGGACATATAAGGTTTTTATTGAAAGCGTTGTCATAGAAACTTCAAAAGGGCTCATTCAATTGGAAATTGAAAGGGCTAGTGCCTTTTTTAATAGTTGAAAGGGATTGAAGAGTGACTAACATCCCTCTCACGCCCACAATTTCCCCAAACCTATCCAATCAAAATTTTGAGATATCCATTTTGTTCAACGTAGTTGAAAGTTCTAGAAATTAGGTCTTTTAGGATGATAACCCCCTCAGAGCTTCCAGTGCAAGGGTTGTAAGTTATGCCCTGGGGACATATAAGGTTTTTTATAGAAAGCGTTTTTGTACAAACTTCAAAAAGGGCTCATTCAATTGGAAATTGAAAGGGCTAGTGCCCTTTTTAATAGTCGAAAGTGATTGAAGGGCAACTAAACCCCCTCTCACGCCCACCATTTTCCAAAATACATCCAATCAAAATTTTAAGATATCTACTTTGTTCAACGTAGTTGAAAGTTCTGGGAATTAGGTCTTTTAGGATGATTACCCCCTCAGAGCCCTCAGTGCAAGGGTTGTAAGTTATGCCCTGGGGGCATATAAGGTTTATATAGAAAGTTGTTATAGAAATTTCAAAAAGGGCTCATTTGATTGGAAATTGCCCTTTTTAATAGTCGAAAGTGAGTGGAGAGCAACTAACGCCCCTCTCACGCCCACCATTTCCCCAAATACGTCCAATCAAAATTTTGAGATAGCCATTTTGTTTAACGTAGTTGAAAGTTCTGGAAATTAGGTCTTAGAGGATGACAACCACCCTATCAGCCCTCAGGGTAAGGGTTGTAATTTATGCACTGGGGGCATATAAAGTGTTTATAGAAAGCATTGTCGTTTGAAAAAGAGCTCATTTGATTGGAAATCGAAAGGCCTAGTGCCCTTTTTAATAGTCGAAAGTTTTTGGAAGGCTTGACCTTTTTATAGTAAAGATTGATATGGGTATAATGTATTATTTTGTTGTTGTTGTTTTTAGTCCAGGGCACTTCATATCAAAGGAGTTGTCGTGGGAACTTCGAAAAGGACTTGTTTAATTGAAAATAGAAACGGCTGATGCCTTTTTTAACAGTCGAAAGTGATTGGAGGGCAACTAATCGCCCTCCCACGCCCACCCTTCCATTTGCCCATTATGTTTAAAAACTAAATGTTGCCTTAAGATTAAATCAAAATGCACCATGTTAATGCTAATTCCCTATAAGGCATCTTGGCAGTATCCCAAGAACGACTGAGGTTATTATGTTCAAACTTTCAAGGCTACTTCTGCTCTTAAAATTTAACCAAATCCAAATAGCATAAGTGTATCCAAGCTATCAAAAAAAGTAAACAGATTTTTTTTTTGCAAATGGTATCAAGTTTTCAATTTCAGGTCAACTAGAGGAGGTATGAAACTAAATTTAACACTACTATTTGTGTCCAGATTTTTAAAAGGGTATATGTTGTTAAAAATTGCTCAAAATTTTCCTCAAGCATACAAATAGCAGGCCAAACTATAAAGTCTTAAAAAAAACGAAAAGATTTAAAGTATTATTTTCGTTTTCCTTGAAAAGACTATGTCAATATAAAACTAACAGTATCGAATCGAAGGAGTTGTCATAGAAACTTCAAAAAGAGCTCATTCAATTGGAAATTGAAAGGGCTAGTGCCTTTTTTAATAGTCAAAAGTGATTGAAGGGCAACTAACCCACCTCTCACGCCCACCATTTCCCCAAACACATCCAATCAAAATTTTGAGATATCCATTTTTTTCAACGTAGTTGAAAGTTCGGGAAATTAGGTCTTTTAGGATGATAGCTTGCTCAGAGCCCTACGTTGCAAGGGTGGTAAATTATGCTCTGGGGGCATATAAGTTTTTTTTAGAGTTGTTGTAGAAATTTCAAAAAGGGCTCATTAGATTGGAAACTGAAATTGTCCTTTTTAATAGTCAAAAGTGAGTGGAGAGTTATTAAACCCCCTTTCATGCCCACCATTTCCCCAAAAACATTCAACCAAAGTTTAGAGATAGCCATTTTGTTCAACATAGTTGAAAGTTCTGGAAATTGTTTATTTAAGGATGACAAACCCCCCATAGCCCTCAGGGCAAAGATTGTAAGTTATGCCCTAGGGGCATGTAAGGTTTTTATAGATAGAGTTGTTGTAAAAACTTCAAAAGGGGCTCATTCAATTGGAAATTGAGAGGGCTAATGTCCTTTTATATAGTCGAAAGTGATTGGAGGGTAACTTACCCCCCTCTTACGCCCACCTTTCACCCAAAAACATCCAATCAAAATTTTCGTATAGCATTTTGTTCAACGTAGTAGAAAGTTCTGGAAATTAGGTCTTTGAGGATTACAGCCCCCAGCCGTCAGGGCAAGGGTTGTAAGTTACGCTCTGGGAGCATATAAGATTTTTATTGAAAGCGTTGTCACAGGAACTTCAAAAGGGCTCATTTGATTGGAAATTGAAAGGGCTATTGCCTTTTTTAATAGATGCAAGTGATTGGAGAGTGACTAACGCCCCTCTCACGCCCACCATTTCCCCAAACATATCCAATTAAATTTTGAGATAGCCATTGTGTTTAACGTAGTTGAAAGTTCTGAAAATTAAGTCTTAGAGGATGACAACAACCCTAACAGCCCTTAGGGTAAGGGTTGTAACTTATGCCTTGGGGGTATAAAAGGTGTTTATAGAAAGCGTTGTTGTAGGAACTCAAAAAGGGCTCATTCGATTGGAAATCGAAAGGCCTAGTGCCCTTTTTAATAGACGAAAGTGATTGGAAGGCTTGACATTTTTATAGTAAAGATTGATGTGGGTATAATGATTTTTTTTTGTTGTTGTTGCTGTTATGACCAGGGCACTTTTATCGAAGGACTTGTCGTAGGAACGTCGAAAAGGAATCATTCGATTTAAAATAGAAAGGGCTGATGCCTTTTTTAATAGTCGAAAGTGATTGGAGGGCAACTAATCCCCCTCCCACGCCCACCCTTCCATTTGCCCATTATGTTTAAAAACTAAATGTTGCCTTAAGATTAAATCGAAATGCACTGTGTTAATGTTAATTCCCAATAAGGCATCTCAGCAGTATCCCAAGAACGACTGAGGGTGTTATGTTCAAATTTTCGGGGCTACCTTGCTCTTAAAATTTAACCAAATCAAAATAGCGTAAGTGTATCCAAGCTATCAAAGAAAGTAAACAGATTTTTTTGCAAATGGTATCAAGTTTTCCATTTCAGGTCAATTAGAGGAGGTATGAAACTAAATTAAACGCCATTATGTGTGTTCAGATTTTTAAAAGGGTACATGTTGTTAAAAATTGCTGAAAATTTTTTTCCTGCATACAAATAGCAGGCCAAACTATAAAGTCTTACAAAAACGAAAAGATTTAAAGTATTATTTTCTTTTTCCCTGGAAAGACTATGTCAATATATAACGAACAGAAATTAATATCTGTTCGTTTGGCTCAAAACCCCTATTCCTTCCCAAGGCCAGAACATAATTTGTACTCTACTGAAAAAAAATACAAATGAATGTGCATTGTCAGTTTCATTTACATATACTGATATTTAGTAATCAAAATGTTAATATTATTTGATTTATTAAAGTTATAAAGTAAAAACATTTATATTTTTTTTCAGTAAAGTGCAAATTATGTTCTGGCCTTGGGAAGGCATAGCGGTTTTGAGCCCAACTTATTTTAATTTCTGCTCGTTTTTGAGTTTGACTCGGTTATTTATTGCAATTTCTGTTCGTTTTGGGTTTAATTTATTTATCAATGCTGATTTGTGGTAGTTTCACGCTTGGTAGATTATTTGATTTTATTTTTGCTCCTTTTTTATTTAATGGAGTTCTTTACTTTTCTTTGAAGAACTTATTTTGTGGAAAATGTTTTTTTAATTAATTAACTAAAGAATCAATTTTGCGGAGATAGACCAAAGCTGAATTTTGAGCTAGACTAAAAGTTTGGGCTTTGATACTCTTATAAAATTTAACAGCACAGTAGAGAACAATGATCTCAACTATTATTATCATCATCAATTTTTTTATAGGCCAAAACAAAACAAAAAACAGGTAGGGCCCAGAAAAGACAGATTAAAAATGAAGAAGGAAAAAAAAACAGAAAGAAAAAACTTACTTCAATATATACAAACACTTGACAAACCAAAATGATCAAAGATGGCCAGACTCCTGGTATTCAGTTGAAAAATCACGTATATACTTCTAAGTACCCCCAGCATGGTTTACCAATTGATACTTTCTCTACAGAAAAGAGTGTCTTGTCCATTTTTGCAGTTCCATCAACTACTCCGTAAATTCAAGATAAAGGCAGTGAACTTGCTTTCTCTTACCACAGGTAAAAAAAGACCAAACATGAGTAAGAGCGAGTATTTTTGAATTCAGTTGATAGAGGTAGTCTAAACTATCTTTGATCTCAGAGAAAAAAAGAGTGTCTTTTTGTTTATACATACATACATACATGCGTTTATTTAAAAACCAGTGGCCATATACACAAAACAAACAAATAAAAAACAATAAGGAAAGAATAATAGCAATCAACAAATTTAAACTACAGCTTCTTTCCGCGCCATCAGACTATTCTCTATAAAACAGCCTAACGCAATAATTAGGTCCCTCGAAGTAGTCCCCAAAACACCCGGGAGGAGCGGTACATCCCCATGAAAAAATTTATCCCTAAAATTTGCCAAACTTTGGCATCTACTCAGAAAATGGTCCATCCCATCCCCAAACTCTCCAGAGAGGGGGCAGGCACGCCTAATTCCCGAGCCATCCTCATCATGTACTAGACTTTTCCAGACCCGTTAGCCAAACCTGAATCTCTTGGTCCCGAAGGCGCGATGCAAACTTACCAAGGAAATCTTCAGGTTTACCGAGAGGACCCTGCCCCTCATTCCATGCCCATGATAAGCCAGCATTATCCAACAGTGCTTTAACTTGTTTTGGCCATGCTGTCTTTTTGGTAAAACTCAACATCTCTGTGTAGGCCGCTTTCGCCAAGCGGTTATCAGGTAAGCGCGTAACCTGTAACCAAAACTTAATCATTTGTATAGTCTTGATATGACGTAGATCCTGCAAACCCAAATCACCCTTTAGGACCAAACTACTAAAATTATTTTGGAGGCCTATAACTCTTTCAAAATACATAAACTGCAGAGATTCCAGTTGATTTACCGTAGTAGTCCCCCATAACTCGCATCCATAATGGGCAACAGGTAGGACTTCAGTCATAAAAAGGTACTTGAGCATCTTCATATTTTTGATTCCCATGATATGTTTTTGTCGAAGTAGAGCACAATCAGCTGCCTTACCACGTGAAATCATCAATTTAATGTGCTCGGTTCAATTCCCATTTGCTGCGACCACGAATCCCAGATATTTATACTTTGGGGTCACTTTTATTGCCTCGTCGTTATAAGTAAAGGAATAATCCTGAGGTCCATTGGGCTTCCTACTTTGGAAGATGACAATCTCTGTCTTAGATGCGTTCAGCTTCAACTTCTTCGATTCTAGGTAAGATTCAGTTAAATTCAGAAGAGTTTGGAGTTCCTCGGCTGATTTGGCCACTAAAGCTGTGTCGTCGACGAACAGCAAAAAAGAAATAGGTTATTCGCTAGTGATACAACTGGGGCCCATCTCACTTCAAGGAACTCTGCAAAATCATTGATATACAGAGTAAAAAATTTCGGTGACAACGTGCATCCTTGGCGAACTCCTCTGAAGGTTCTGAATGGCCTGGATACCCCTTTTTTAACAATAAAAACCACAGATAAAGTTATCTCATACACGTTAATTAATAACATAATAAAAGGCCTGGGTAGGCCTTTTTTAACAAGGTAACGGAATAAAATAGGTCTATCAATACTATCAAATGCCTTTTCCAGGTCCAAAAACGCGACAAAAAGCCTACCATTTCCCTGCAATATTTTCCAATAAGAGCCTGGAGTATAAATACACGATCTGTAGTTGAATATTCCTTTCGGCAACCTTCTTGGGTCTCACTGACAATATTTTCCTTTTCTAGCCACATCCCTAATCTACCATCTAGAACCTTTTCCAAAAATTTACTAATTGTTGGTACTAGACTAATAGGGCGATAGTTACCATGCTTCATCCGGTCACCCTTTTTAAATAACGGCATTATAACCGACATATTCCATGCTGCTGGCCAACTACATGAAACCAGGACCGCATTATACATTGTTGATGGAATTCCATCAATACCCGGCGAAGATCCTCCACGGTGGCTCTTGATGGATTGTTTTAGCTCACTCTCTGATGTTTCCTGAATTAGCTGGTAAGAATGCTCTGGGAGGGGGAATTCACTGACCACTGCATCTATCAGCTCAGTATACACTTGTGGGTAGATGGATTCCTGGCCAGCTGAGTTTCTATGATTCTCCAGGTCTTCAAAATAAGTCGGCCAAGAGTTAACTTCTGGGATCATTTTTGATTGGTCCCGTGGCCCTCGTAAATACTTCCAGAATTCCCTCATACTGGCCGATCTATAAGCTTGAAAACACTTCTCTTGCTCTTTAATTTCATATAATGCTTTCTTCCTCCTTACTAAAGCCTTGTGTTCTTTTCTAGCTAATCTAAATGTTGATAGGGCTTCTTGTCGCTGCTCTGGGCCATTGGCATTTTTTACCTTATTTAATAAGCTAAATATGCACAACTTACTAATTTTGCAATCATTATCAAAAGGACCTATTTTCGGCGGCTTTCGTTTCAGGACCCGAGCAGCCTCTTCATGGAGGAGTTGTGACAGGCAGCCAGTAATTATTTCAGGGTCCGAAGAGAGTTCACATAAACCATTTAACTTAACCAAAATCCCTTCCGAGCAAAACCTATCTTTCAGCGTTTTTGTTTCTTCATCAGTCCAATCTTGTCGTAACCGCCTTAGAGCTTGAGCACGGGATATACGGCTAGAATGAGGGAGAAAAGGAACATTAAACATCCTAGAAAGTTGGAGCAAAAGTTTTATAGGGAAATTATCCGAACTCAGCACGTAGTGTTATATGAACATTGCATTGGTAGGCTGATTAGACATGAAATGAAAAATCAGAAGAAAACCTGATTGAAGCCAAAAGGAGTCTATTGTGGATTCCAGGTGTTGTTTTTCAGAAAAAGATTAAGAGATGTAGGCTGAGATATAAGAAAGTATGTGTTGGCCTGTGTTGTGCAATTTACCTGTGCCACCTAATATTTGAAAGCAGATTGATTTGAGCCTTGTTCAATTTTATTTCAGTATTTTCAATATTTTTCCAGTAAGGGACTGTTTCATTTTTTTTCTCACAATGTTGATTCCCAGCTGAATGATGTGTGCTATGTTATCAACATTTTTTATTTGTACTAGTTGAGGTTGAGGGATGTGCAATGTATTCAGCCTTGGCACTGGATGTCTAGTTTATCTGTATACCCAAGCTTGAATGAGCTTACCGCCAGAAAATTGCAATAGTACCATTTTTTAGATATTTTCCCAAACAGGGGCTGAACTAGCAGAACACTAGAGTATCTACCAAATTGGGTTATTGGATCTTGACTAAACTTACTCAGAACTAACTTTTGATATCCAAGCTATACTTTTTCACACCCCTGGGTCAACTTGATATCAGTAGAAGAGGAACGTAGGGGTGGGATCCCTAAATTATTTGTATAAGCGAATTTACCTGCTGGGGACATCATATCACAACCAAGCTTGTTGGGAACTAAGATCTAACAAGCAAAGAAATCTTGAGAAAAAAAACAACAAGTCTGCAGTTAGTAGTTAGAAAAAGAAAATAAATAATCAAACAGAAATTTTGCCTGTTTCAAACTAGATGTCTTGAGCATCTTGAGTATTTGAACGTAGTTGAAGGTTCTGGAAATTAGGTCTTTGAGGATGACACTCCCCCAGAGCCCTCAGGGATAAGGTTGTAAGTTATGGCCCGGGGGCATATAAAGTTTTTATTGAAAGCTTTGCTGTATAAACTTGAAAAAGGGCCCATTCGATTGGAAATTCAAAGGGCTAGTGCCCTTTTTAATAGTCAAAAGTGATTGGACGGCAACTAACCCCCCTTTCACGCCCACCTTTTCCCCAAACAGATTCAATCAAAATTTTGAGATAGCCATTTATTTCAACGTAGTTGAAAGTTCTGGAAATTAGGTCTTTGAGGATGACACCCCCCCCCCAGAGCCCTCAGGACAATGGTTGTAAGTTATGCCCTAGGGGCATATAAGGTTTTTATAGAAAGCGTTTTCTTAGAAACTTTTCAATAGGTGAAAGTGATTGGAGGGCAACTAACCCCCCTGTCACACCCACCATTTCCCCAACATATCCAATCAAAATTTTGAGATAGCCATTTTTTCAACATAGTTGAAAGTTTTGGAAATTAGGTCTTTGAGGATCACAACCCCACAGCCCTCAGGGTAAGAGTTGTAAGTTATGCCCTGGGGGCACAACTACAAAATTTTGAGATAGCCATTCTATTCAAAATAGTCTAAATATCATATAACAAGGCTTTTGGGGTTGAAAAAAACCCCAGAGATTAGGGGCAAGGGTTCTAAGTTATTCCCAGGGGGTATTTAAGGTTTTTATGGAAGGGATGGTTGTTTAACTTCAGAAGAGGCTCAGTCTTTCTCCCTCAAAAAGATTATGTCAATATAAAACAAACAGAAATTAATCAAAAAAAAACTTTTGGCACAAAATAAGTTTATCAAAAAAAGGTAAAGAACCCCGTTAAACCAAAAATGAACAAAAATAGGATCAAATAATCTACCCAGCATACAACTATCACAAATCAGTATCAATAAATAAATGAAACCAAAAACAACCAGAAATTAATCTGAATAAGGTTCTAAACCCTATCCTTTCTAAAAGCCAGAATATAATGTCTTCTTTACTGAAGAAATTCTATTAATGTTTTCACTTTCATAACTTTATGAAATCAAAAATTAATTAAGATTTGAAGGAATAAATATCAACATATGTATTTTAAACTGACAGGCACATTTTTTTTTTTTTTTTTTATTTTTAAAAAAAAAACACTTAGTAAAACCACTCTTAGTAAAAAACAATCTTAGTAAAACCACTAGACTTCAACCATGTCTTGTGTATTTATCTTTTGGGACAAATTGGAAATCTTCCTCTTAGAGCCTTAATTAAAAGGAGCTACAGAGCTGCAAGAAAACTCAAAACTTTTTTTTTTTCAATTATAACTTTTTGCATAATAAAAACATCTTAGGTATAGAGAGGGAAACCACTAGACTTTGACCATGTCTTGGTGTATTTATCTATTTGGATAAATTGAAAATCGAAAAGGTCTTGTGCCCTTTTTAATAGTCAAAAGTGGTTGGAGGGTAACTAACCCCCTTCACGGCCACCATTTCCCCAAACACATCCAATTAAAATTTTCAGATAGCCATTTGTTCAACGTTGTTGAAAGTTTTGGATATTAGGTCTTTGAGGATTACACCCCCTCCCCACAGCCCTCAGGGTAAGGGTTATAAGTTATGCCCTGGGGGCATAACTTTAAAATTTTGAGTATAACCATTCTATTTAAAATAGTCTAAATATCATATAACAAGGCTTTTGGGGTTGAAACAAACCCCAGAGATTAGGGGCAAGGGTTCTAAGTTATTCCCAGGGGGTATTTAAGGTTTTTATGGAAGGGATGGTTGTTTAACTTCAGAAGAGGCTCAGTCTTTCTCCCTGAAAAAGATTATATCAATATTAGACAAACAGAAATTAATCAAAAAAATTTGGCGCAAAATAAGTTTATAAAAAAATAGGTAAAGAACTCCATTAAACCAAAAATGAACAAAAATAGAATCAAATAATCTACCAAGCATACAACTACCACAAATCAGTATCAATAAATAAATAATCTGAATAGGGTTCTAAACCCTATCCTTTCTAAAAGCCAGAATATAATGTGTACTTTACTGAAAAAATTCTTTTAAATGTTTTCACTTTCATAACTTTAAGAAATCAAAAATTAATTATGATTTGAAGGAATAAATATTAGCATATGTATGTTAAACTGACAGGCACATTTTTTTTTAGTGAATTCTAATAACAACACTAAGTAAAACCACTCTTAGTAAAAAACAATCTTAGTAAAACCACTAGACTTCAACCATGTCTTGGTATATTTATCTTTGGGATAAATTAGAAATCTTCCTCTTAGAACCTTTCTTAAAAGGAGCTACAGAGCTGCAAGAAAACTCTTAAGTTTTCTTTTTGTTTCAATTATTTTTTTTGTATAATAAAAATACCATAGGTGTATAGAGAGGGAAACCACTAGACTTTGACCATATCTTGATGTATTTATCTATTTGGATAGATTGAAAATCTTCCTCTTTGAACCTTTCTTAAAAGGAGCTACAAAGCTGCAAGAAAACTCTTAAGGTTTTCTTTTTGTTTCAATTATTTTTTTTGTATAATAAAAACACTATAGGTGTTTAGAGAGGGAAACCACTAGACTTTGACCATGTCTTGCTGTATTTATCTATTTGGATAAATTAGAAAATCTTCCTCTTAGAACCTTTCTTAAAAGGAGCTACAGAGCTGCAAGAAAACTCTAAAGTTTTCTTTTTGTTTCAATTATAACTTTTTGCATAATAAAAATACCATAGGTGTATAGAGAGGGAAACCACTAGACTTTGACCATATCTTGATGTATTTATCTATTTGGATAGATTGAAAATCTTCCTCTTTGAACCTTTCTTAAAAGGAGCTACAAAGCTGCAAGAAAACTCTTAAGGTTTTCTTTTTGTTTCAATTATTTTTTTTGTATAATAAAAACACTATAGGTGTTTAGAGAGGGAAACCACTAGACTTTGACCATGTCTTGCTGTATTTATCTATTTGGATAAATTGAAAATCTTCCTCTTAGAACCTTTCTTAAAAGGAGCTACAGAGCTGCAAGAAAACTCTAAAGTTTTCTTTTTGTTTCAATTATAACTTTTTGCATAATAAAAATACCATAGGTGTATAGAGAGGGAAACCACTAGACTTTGACCATATCTTGATGTATTTATCTATTTGGATAGATTGAAAATCTTCCTCTTTGAACCTTTCTTAAAAGCAGCTACAAAGCTGCAAGAAAACTCTTAAGGTTTTCTTTTTGTTTCAATTATACTTTTTGCATAATAAAAACACTATAGGTGTATAGAGAGGGAAACCACTAGACTTTGACCATGTCTTGATGTATTTATCTATTTGGATAGATTGAAAATCTTCCTCTTTGAACCTTTCTTAAAAGGAGCTACAAAGCTGCAAGAAAACTCTTAAAGTTTTCTTTTTGTTTCAATTATAACTTTTTGCATAATAAAAATACCATAGGTGTATAGAGAGGGAAACCATTAGACTTTGACCATATCTTGATGTATTTATCTATTTGGATAGATTGAAAATCTTCCTCTTTGAACCTTTCTTAAAAGGAGCTACAGAGCTGCAAGAAAACTCTTAAGGTTTTCTTTTTGTTTCAGTTATACTTTTTGTATAATAAAAACACTATAGGTGTATAGAGAGGGAAACCACTAGACTTTGACCATATCTTGATGTATTTATCTATTTGGATAGATTGAAAATCTTCCTCTTTGAACCTTTCTTAAAAGGAGCTACAAAGCTGCAAGAAAACTCTTAAAGTTTTCTTTTTGTTTCAATTATAACTTCTTGCATAATAAAAATACCATAGGTGTATAGAGAGGGAAACCACTAGACTTTGACCATATCTTGATGTATTTATCTATTTGGATAGATTGAATATCTTCCTCTTTGAACCTTTCTTAAAAGGAACTACAAAGCTGCAGCTAAAACTTAAGGTTTTCTTTTTGTTTCAATTATTTTTTTTGTATAATAAAAACACTATAGGTGTTTAGAGAGGGAAACCACCAGACTTTGACCATGTCTTACTGTATTTATCTATTTGGATAAATTGAAAATCTTCCTCTTAGAACCTTTCTTAAAAGGAGCTACAGAGCTGCAAGAAAACTCAAAGTTTTCTTTTTATTTCAATTATAACTTTTTGCATAATAAAAATACCATAGGTGTATAGAGAGGGAAACCACTAGACTTTGACCATATCTTGATGTATTTATCTATTTGGATAGATTGAAAATCTTCCTCTTTGAACCTTTCTTAAAAGGAGCTACAAAGCTGCAAGAAAACTCTTAAGGTTTTCTTTTTGTTTCAGTTATTTTTTTTTGTATAATAAAAACACTATAGGTGTTTAGAGAAGGAAACCACTAGACTTTGACCATGTCTTGCTATATTTATCTATTTGGATAAATTGAAAATCTTCCTCTTAGAACCTTTCTTAAAAGGAGCTACAGAGCTGCAAGAAAACTCTAAAGTTTTCTTTTTGTTTCAATTATAACTTTTTGCATAATAAAAATACCATAGGTGTATAGAGAGGGAAACCACTAGACTTTGACCATATCTTGATCAATTTATCTATTTGGATAGATTGAAAATCTTCCTCTTTGAACCTTTCTTAAAAGGAGCTACAAAGCTGCAAGAAAACTCTTAAGGTTTTCTTTTTGTTTCAATTATTTTTTTTGTATAATAAAAACACTATAGGTGTTTAGAGAGGGAAACCACTAGACTTTGACCATGTCTTGCTGTATTTATCTATTTGGATAAATTGAAAATCTTCCTCTTAGAACCTTTCTTAAAAGGAGCTACAGAGCTGCAAGAAAACTCTTAAGGCTTTCTTTTTGTTTCAATTATAACTTTTTGCATAATAAAAATACCATAGGTGTATAGAGAGGGAAACCACTAGACTTTGACCATATCTTGATGTATTTATCTATTTGGATAGATTGAATATCTTCCTCTTTGAACCTTTCTTAAAAGGAACTACAAAGCTGCACTAAAACTCTTAAGGTTTTCTTTTTGTTTCAATTATTTTTTTTGTATAATAAAAACACTATAGGTGTTTAGAGAGGGAAACCACCAGACTTTGACCATGTCTTACTGTATTTATCTATTTGGATAAATTGAAAATCTTCCTCTTAGAACCTTTCTTAAAAGGAGCTACAGAGCTGCAAGAAAACTCTTAAGGTGTTCTTTTTATTTCAATTGTAACTTTTTGCATAATAAAAATACCATAGGTGTATAGAGAGGGAAACCACTAGACTTTGACCATATCTTGATGTATTTATCTATTTGGATAGATTGAAAATCTTCCTCTTTGAACCTATCTTAAAAGGAGCTACAAAGCTGCAAGAAAACTCTTAAGGTTTTCTTTTTGTTTCAGTTATTTTTTTTGTATAATAAAAACACTATAGGTGTTTAGAGAGGGAAACCACTAGACTTTGACCATGTCTTGCTGTATTTATCTATTTGGATAAATTGAAAATCTTCCTCTTAGAACCTTTCTTAAAAGGAGCTACAGAGCTGCAAGAAAACTCTAAAGTTTTCTTTTTGTTTCAATTATAACTTTTTGCATAATAAAAATACCATAGGTGTATAGAGAGGGAAACCACTAGACTTTGACCATATCTTGATGTATTTATCTATTTGGATAGATTGAAAATCTTCCTCTTTGAACCTTTCTTAAAAGGAGCTACAAAGCTGCAAGAAAACTCTTAAGGTTTTCTTTTTGTTTCAATTATTTTTTTTGTATAATAAAAACACTATAGGTGTTTAGAGAGGGAAACCACTAGACTTTGACCATGTCTTGCTGTATTTATCTATTTGGATAAATTGAAAATCTTCCTCTTAGAACCTTTCTTAAAAGGAGCTACAGAGCTGCAAGAAAACTCTTAAGGCTTTCTTTTTGTTTCAATTATAACTTTTTGCATAATAAAAATACCATAGGTGTATAGAGAGGGAAACCACTAGACTTTGACCATATCTTGATGTATTTATCTATTTGGATAGATTGAATATCTTCCTCTTTGAACCTTTCTTAAAAGGAACTACAAAGCTGCACTAAAACTCTTAAGGTTTTCTTTTTGTTTCAATTATTTTTTTTGTATAATAAAAACACTATAGGTGTTTAGAGAGGGAAACCACCAGACTTTGACCATGTCTTACTGTATTTATCTATTTGGATAAATTGAAAATCTTCCTCTTAGAACCTTTCTTAAAAGGAGCTACAGAGCTGCAAGAAAACTCTTAAGGTGTTCTTTTTATTTCAATTGTAACTTTTTGCATAATAAAAATACCATAGGTGTATAGAGAGGGAAACCACTAGACTTTGACCATATCTTGATGTATTTATCTATTTGGATAGATTGAAAATCTTCCTCTTTGAACCTTTCTTAAAAGGAGCTACAAAGCTGCAAGAAAACTCTTAAGGTTTTCTTTTTGTTTCAATTATTTTTTTTTGTATATTAAAAACACTATTGGTGTTTATAGAGGGAAACCACTAGACTTTGACCATGTCTTGCTGTATTTATCTATTTGGATAAATTGAAAATCTTCCTCTTAGAACCTTTCTTAAAAGGAGCTACAGAGCTGCAAGAAAACTCTAAAGTTTTCTTTTTGTTTCAATTATAACTTTTTGCATAATAAAAATAACATAGGTGTATAGAGAGGGAAACCATTAGACTTTGACCATATCTTGATGTATTTATCTATTTACTACTACTACTACTACTAACAACTCATCGCAGCACCAAGCCGCCTGAGGCCAACACAGCTACGCACGCTCCTCCTCCACCCCAATCTATTCAAAGCCTCCCTTTTTACACCCGCCCATGAAGTTCCCATTTCCTTTAAATCTTTCTTTATGACGTCCTCCCACCCCAGACGGGGACGACCTGCTTTCCGTTTAGCCCTAGATGGTTGGCCGAAAAGAACAATCTTTGGCAATCTGTCATCCTTCATCCGCACAACATGCCCTAACCACCTCAACCTTTCTTTCATTATAGACCTAGAAAGCGGTATTGAACCACATTTTTCGTATAGCCTATTGTTTGAAATACGGTCAGTCAGCCGGGTACCCAGAACAATCCTTAAGCAATTTCTCTGGAAAACATCTAGCAAATCTTCATCCGCTTTTCAAAGCGTCCATGCTTCAGAGCCATATTTGACCACTGTCATCACTGTAGCTTCTAAGATTCTAATCTTGGTTTGCAGACTTATCTTCCTATTCTTCCAGACTTTTTTTAACTGTGAAAAAACACCCTGAGCCTTGGCTATTCTATTTTTAACATCTTCACTGCTCCCACCATCTTTACTAATATTACTACCAAGGTAAGTGAAGCTGCCCACCTGATCAATATTTTCATTACCCAACGTCACCTTTTCATCTTCACTTATTCCTAGCCTTAGTGTTCCTAACATTAATTTTCAAACCAATACTAGCACCCTGAACTCGCAAAACCTCTAAAACTTCATTCATTTTGCTCACACTTTCATCTAGGATGCTTAAATCATCAGCATAATCCAAGTCTAGGAGACTTTTTCCTCCCCATTTGATTCTGTGGTCTCCCATTGCCTTTCCTGTGCTCCTTAAAACAAAGTCCATCAAAATAAGTCCATATAAAGGGGGATAGAACACACCCTGCTTAACTCCTGATTTAATACAAAACCAGCTGCTAACCTCATTTCCTACTTTAACCGCAGCAGTGTTATTCTCGTACATAGCACTAATTACTTTAATGTATTTGTCTGGTATACCATACAAGGATAAAACCTTTACTAAAGCTCCTCTATCAACAGAATCGAACGCTTGCTCATAATCTATAAAACTGAGGACCAAAGGTGTTGTAAAACTTAGGCACTTCTCAATTATTAACCTAAGAGTGAAAATTTGGTCAACACATCCTCTACCTTTTCTAAAACCGCACTGCTCTTCTCTTAAAACTTTGTCTACCGCATCTCTCAGTCTAAAAAGTATCATATTACTAAGCAATTTGCTACCTACAGAGACCAGACTAATGCCTCGATAATTACCACACTCACTTTTATCACCTTTCTTATAAAGTGGCTTAATTAAGGTTTTCCTAAAATCGTTAGGTACTTCCCCTTTTTCAAAAATCATATTCATAATCTTCAATAACTTATTTCTAACCTCAGAGCCACCATATTTAAGAAACTCATTTACTACCGCTATCAGCACCTGGAGCTTTATTATTCTTTAATCCTTTTAGTACTGTTGCTAATTCCTCCTCACAAAACAAATCTTCCTTCACATCCAAGGTATCACAAACTTTTTCATTTTCCTCTATATTTTTTCCTGCAACTCTATCTCGGTTAAGCAAGTTCTCAAAATGTTCGGCCCATCTCGCTTTAGCTTTTTCCTTATCGCTAATTGCCACCCCATTCCTATCTTTAACTGGGACAAGTCCGGATTGACTACTACCTCTCAATTTGTTAACGTGCCAGTACAATATTTTACTATTATGCCGTCTAGCTGCATCTTCTAAATCCTCGGCAATTTTATCCATGGCCTCCACTTCACACCTCCTTAGTTCATATTTCAATGCTTTCTCCACTTTCCTTACATTTCTTTTGTTTTCATGCGATCTATCACTCAGATAATTCTTGTACAAGTCCTTTCTCCTTTCTATTAAACATAAAGCTTTTTCACTAATATTCTTAGCTGCAGTTCTAGCTTTCTTCCCTAATACACCTTCAGCAACTTCACAAATTATTTTTCTAAAATTATTCCAACCATCTTCCACATTATCAAATTTTAAACTCTCAAGTTTAGTATTCAACTGTTCCTGGAAAGTTTCTCTCAAATTCTCATCCTGGAGTCTACTAACATCATAACTTCCCGGGAGGTAATTACCCTTCCGATATTTCAGCTTTAAATTAACCCTTGACACTACTAGATGGTGATCTTTACTTTTAACATCAATAACAGCACTCCTATATACCCTAGTATCTTGTATTGATCCTGCCAGTCTTCGGTTTACTATAACATAATCAATAAGGTTTGCTGTCTTACCATCACGTGAATACCATGTTAGCTTATGAGCCATTTTATGACCAAACACCGTATTGGTTATAACTAGATTGTTATACCTACAAAATTGCAAAAGTCTGTATCCATTACTGTTTTCTTTTCCTACACCAAATTTACCTAAGCTGGGATACCATCTATCCTTATTTCTACCAACCTGGGCGTTAAAATCTCCCAGTAATAACATCATATTTCTACCCGGGACCTTGTCTATTTGCTCCTGTAACTGTAAGTAAAATTCATCTGAGTCACTAGTATCTCCATCAGTCGGTTCTACAGGGGCGTATACTACTATAACTGATAGCCTGAACTTTCTAGTCATAAAATGGGCAATTAGTATTCTATTATTAATACCTTCCCAGCCTAAACAAGACTTAGCAGCTTCCTTATTCATCATGAGCCCTACTCCCTGTCTATGTACCCCATCCTTCCTGCCCAAGTAAACAAATTCTATATCACCTAATTTCATGCTTCCTACCCCTGGGATATGAGTTTCTGAAACTCCTAATAAATCCAGTTCGAATCGTCTGAATTCGTCAGTCAAAATGTCGATACAATAGTCATTTTTTAATGTCGTAACATTCCAAGTTCCAATTTTCATGTTCTTTAAATCATTGAAATTTTTTTCGCCTCAGGAAAAGCAATGATCCCGGATACCAGTGCAGGACGGGGATCACATATCTTCTCAAGTCTACACCGAAGTGCTTAAGCCGGCTTAGAACCGGACAGCAAGAAGTCCCTGGGACCTCCATGAATGGAGGCTTTGTGCAATCCTGGGCCCATCTTGGTCACAACATGGTTTTCAGCACTTGGCGATGCTCTTCTATCAACAAGAGTCGAAATCCTGCACAGACAATCTCAAGCCTATTACCTCCGACTCATTATATATTCATGCCTACAAATATTATGCTACTACGGGGAGGCAACCCGTAACAGATAAATTAGCTAGGAAGAGGTTTTTCAGCCCAAAGACGCCCATCAAAACATACCAATCCCAGAAGAATTGTCCATTAGTCAGAATCCCGTGCGAATGCTGTGTCGTTTACTAGGCTATAATTTCCTCGAGGGGCGCCACTCCTCAAGTGGGAATAGAGTTGACCGCAAGGTCCCCAGTCTTGCAGGTACCCCGAAAAGGTCGAGGCAGCCCTTTGCAGAGGCCGTTGTCCATAGATCTGGATCTTACGCCCTGCCACAGTTGTCCTCCTATAGAGGATCCTCCCGCGATGGTGTTCTGCATCACCATGCAATTTAACCCATTGCTGGGAGAAGGTTTGCAACTCATGAAACTTGTGGACAAACCAGTGGGCCCTTTTGAGTGTACATTTGAGGGGCCTTCTTCCTCCTCCGCCTGTATTTATGACCCCGGGCAAGGGTGCCCCAGATTCTATTATGGACCCCCAGGGACAAGGTCCCCCCTTGGTCCGTGCCTCCTATGGAGGTACCCTACATATCTGTAGAGCGTTCCCCTATCGCCACCTGGGGACACGCTGAATGGCCTGGGGGAGGCCAGATAAACGGATCACTTTTGTTTTGCAAAGGCCATAACTCAGTGACATATTTAACCTACTACTTATAAATATACATAACTCACTGACTAGGCCTATATAAGTTATATACAGAAATATATAACTCAGTGACATACTTAACCTACTACTTATAAATATGTGTAACTCACTGACTAGGCCTATATAAGTTATATACAGAAATATATAACTGAGTGACATATTTAGCCTACTACTTATAAATATGTGTAACTCACTGACTAGGCATATAAGTTATATACAGAAATATATAACTCAGTGACATATTTAGCCTACTACTTAAAATATGTGTAACTCACTGACTAGGTCTATATAAGTTATATACAGAAATATATAACTCAGTGACATATTTAGCCTACTACTTATAAATATGTGTAACTCACTGACTAGGCCTATCTAAGTTATATACAGAAATATACAACTGAGTGACATATTTAACCTACTACTTATAAATATGTGTAACTCACTGACTAGGCCTGTATAAGTTATATACAGAAATATATAACTCAGTGACATATTTAGCCTACTACTTAAAATATGTGTAACTCACTGACTAGGCCTATATAAGTTATATACAGAAATATATAACTCAGTCACATACTTAGCCTACTACTTATAGATATGTGTAACTCACTGACTAGTTAAATGTAACTCACTGACTCAGTTAAAAAAAACTTTTTTTTATTTAATTTTAGAAAGAACTATGGGTGCCTCATCGAAAAGAAACAGACAGTGGGACAGTACTACAGTCGTGTAGCTCCAAATTGGCTACCCGGATAAAAAAAAATCAAAGATACCCGGAGAAAATGGCACACCAAACACTTGTTACAATTTTAGAGAGAGAGATTTATTCTAAACAAACAAACAATTTAATATAAGTTTAGCGGCCACCCCAAGAAGTAAAAACTTGCCCAAGGGGGTGGCAAAAATACACTAACATAACAAAATAATAAAAAAACGAAAAAAATAATAACCTATCTATATCACAGTCCTCAAACAGCACCACAAACCTTACATTTTCATTAAATTTGCTATCATATTCATAATCATCACCCCCAGGAGCCATAAAAATTTACCAATATCATTATTAAATTGTTTCTTTTTTCTTGAATTTCCCCCTATGCCCGAATAAATTCGCCCGGTTTCTGTCTTGTTTAGTTAAGCTGAGTGAAAGAAGTCGAAAGGAACGATAATCGATAAAGTAAACCATAGAGCAGCAGCGCAAAACTGGCATTATGCTTGTTTCAGCCCTATAATTTGTCACTCAGAAAAAAATAATTGGCCATGATTTATGTTTAAGATTTTGTGTATTCTCGCTCAAGTTTTATGCCATTCTAGAACCCTTTGGCCAAATTAATCTCAAGGAGAGTGCAAAAATATACATACCCTACCTCTTTCAAATTCTCTCATGATTGTTCACCTGGTATATCACTGACGTTCATTATAACTCTCTTTCCCGCAAACATTTAGTGACCTTGTCCGTGACCCTTGGATTCCGCACCACGCTGTCTGAAAACCCTGAACTAGACGAACAAGGAGAAAATCAGACTAAACCCATTCGTAGTTCAACGTTCTAGGTAAAAAAAAAAAAAAAAAAAAAAAAAAAAAAAAATTGGATAGATTGAAAATCTGGATTTGGATAGATTGAAAATCTTCCTCTTTGAACCTTTCTTAAAAGGAGCTACAAAGCTGCAAGAAAACTCTTAAGGTTTTCTTTTTGTTTCAATTATTTTTTTTGTATAATAAAAACACTATAGGTGTTTAGAGAGGGAAACCACTAGACTTTGACCATGTCTTGCTGTATTTATCTATTTGGATAAATTGAAAATCTTCCTCTTAGAACCTTTCTTAAAAGGAGCTACAGAGCTGCAAGAAAACTCTAAAGTTTTCTTTTTATTTCAATTATAACTTTTTGCGTAATAAAAATACCATAGATGTATAGAGAGGGAAACCACTAGACTTTGACCATATCTTGATGTATTTATATATTTGGATAGATTGAAAATCTTCCTCTTTGAACCTTTCTTAAAAGGAGCTACAAAGCTGCAAGAAAACTCTTAAGGTTTTCTTTTTGTTTCAATTATTTTTTTTTTGTATAATAAAAACACTATAGGTGTTTAGAGAGGGAAACCGCTAGACTTTGACCATGTCTTGCTGTATTTATCTATTTGGATAAATTGAAAATCTTCCTCTTAGAACCTTTCTTAAAAGGAGCTACAGAGCTGCAAGAAAACTCTTAAGGTTTCTTTTTGTTTCAATTATAACTTTTTGCATAATAAAAATACCATAGGTGTATAGAGAGGGAAACCACTAGACTTTGACCATATCTTGATGTATTTATCTATTTGGATAGATTGAATATCTTCCCTTTGAACCTTTCTTAAAAGGAACTACAAAGCTGCACTAAAACTCTTAAGGTTTTCTTTTTGTTTCAATTATTTTTTTTGTATAATAAAAACACTATAGGTGTTTAGAGAGGGAAACCACCAGACTTTGACCATGTCTTACTGTATTTATCTATTTGGATAAATTGAAAATCTTCCTCTTCGAACCTTTCTTAAAAGGAGCTACAGAGCTGCAAGAAAACTCTAAAGTTTTCTTTTTATTTCAATTATAACTTTTTGCATAATAAAAATACCATAGGTGTATAGAGAGGGAAACCACTAGACTTTGACCATATCTTGATGTATTTATCTATTTGGATAGATTGAAAATCTTCCTCTTTGAACCTTTCTTAAAAGGAGCTACAAAGCTGCAAGAAAACTCTTAAGGTTTTCTTTTGTTTCAATTATTTTTTTGTATAATAAAAACACTATTGGTGTTTATAGAGGGAAACCACTAGACTTTGACCATGTCTTGCTGTATTTATCTATCTGGATAAATTGAAAATCTTCCTCTTAGAGCCTTTCTTAAAAGGAGCTACAGAGCTGCAAGAAAACTCTAAAGTTTTCTTTTGTTTCAATTATAACTTTTTGCATAATAAAAATAACATAGGTGTATAGAGAGGGAAACCATTAGACTTTGACCATATCTTGATGTATTTATCTATTTGGATAGATTGAAAATCTTCCTCTTTGAACCTTTCTTAAAAGGAGCTACAAAGCTGCAAGAAAACTCTTAAGGTTTTCTTTTTGTTTCAATTATTTTTTTTGTATAATAAAAACACTATAGGTGTTTAGAGAGGGAAACCACTAGACTTTGACCATGTCTTGCTATATTTATCTATTTGGATAAATTGAAAATCTTCCTCTTAGAACCTTTCTTAAAAGGAGCTACAGAGCTGCAAGAAAACTCTAAAGTTTTCTTTTTATTTCAATTATAACTTTTTGCATAATAAAAAATACCATAGGTGTATAGAGAGGGAAACCACTAGACTTTGACCATATCTTGATGTATTTATATATTTGGATAGATTGAAAATCTTCCTCTTTGAACCTTTCTTAAAAGGAGCTACAAAGCTGCAAGAAAACTCTTAAGGTTTTCTTTTTGTTTCAATTATTTTTTTGTATAATAAAAACACTATAGGTGTTTAGAGAGGGAAACCACTAGACTTTGACCATGTCTTGCTGTATTTATCTATTTGGATAAATTGAAAATCTTCCTCTTAGAACCTTTCTTAAAAGGAGCTACAGAGCTGCAAGAAAACTCTAAAGTTTTCTTTTTGTTTCAATTATAACTTTTTGCATAATAAAAATACCATAGGTGTATAGAGAGGGAAACCACTAGACTTTGACCATATCTTGATGTATTTATTTATTTGGATAGATTGAATATCTTCCTCTTTGAACCTTTCTTAAAAGGAACTACAAAGCTGCACTAAAACTCTTAAGGTTTTCTTTTTGTTTCAATTATTTTTTTTGTATAATAAAAACACTATAGGTGTTTAGAGGGGGAAACCACCAGACTTTGACCATGTCTTACTGTATTTATCTATTTGGATAAATTGAAAATCTTCCTCTTAGAACCTTTCTTAAAAGGAGCTACAGAGCTGCAAGAAAACTCTAAAGTTTTCTTTTATTTCAATTATAACTTTTGCATAATAAAAATACCATAGGTGTATAGAGAGGGAAACAACTAGACTTTGACCATATCTTGATGTATTTATCTATTTGGATAGATTGAAAATCTTCCTCTTTGAACCTTTCTTAAAAGGAGCTACAAAGCTGCAAGAAAACTCTTAAGGTTTTCGTTTTGTTTCAGTTATTTTTTTTGTATAATAAAAACACTATAGGTGTTTAGAGAAGGAAACCACTAGACTTTGACCATGTCTTGCTATATTTATGTATTTGGATGAATTGAAAATCTTCCTCTTAGAACCTTTCTTAAAAGGAGCTACAGAGCTGCAAGAAAACTCTAAAGTTTTCTTTTTGTTTCAATTATAACTTTTTGCATAATAAAAATACCATAGGTGTATAGAGAGGGAAACCACTAGACTTTGACCATATCTTGATGTATTTATCTATTTGGATAGATTGAAAATCTTCCTCTTTGAACCTTTCTTAAAAGGAGCTACAAAGCTGCAAGAAAACTCTTAAGGTTTTCTTTTTGTTTCAATTATTTTTTTTTGTATAATAAAAACACTATAGGTGTTTAGAGAGGGAAACCACTAGACTTTGACCATGTCTTGCTGTATTTATCTATTTGGATAAATTGAAAATCTTCCTCTTAGAACCTTTCTTAAAAGGAGCTACAGAGCTGCAAGAAAACTCTTAAGGCTTTCTTTTTGTTTCAATTATAACTTTTTGCATAATAAAAATACCATAGGTGTATAGAGAGGGAAACCACTAGACTTTGACCATATCTTGATGTATTTATCTATTTGGATAAATTGAATATCTTCCTCTTTGAACCTTTCTTAAAAGAACTACAAAGCTGCACTAAAACTCTTAAGGTTTTCTTTTTGTTTCAATTATTTTTTTTTGTATAATAAAAACACTATAGGTGTTTAGAGAGGGAAACCACCAGACTTTGACCATGTCTTACTGTATTTATCTATTTGGATAAATTGAAAATCTTCCTCTTAGAACCTTTCTTAAAAGGAGCTACAGAGCTGCAAGAAAACTCTTAAGGTGTTCTTTTTATTTCAATTGTAACTTTTTGCATAATAAAATACCATAGGTGTATAGAGAGGGAAACCACTAGACTTTGACCATATCTTGATGTATTTATCTATTTGGATAGATTGAAAATCTTCCTCTTTGAACCTTTCTTAAAAGGAGCTACAAAGCTGCAAGAAAACTCTTAAGGTTTTCTTTTTGTTTCAATTATTTTTTTTTTGTATAATAAAAACACTATTGGTGTTTATAGAGG
Organism: Artemia sinica; assembly: GCA_027921565.1. Taxonomy (NCBI): domain Eukaryota; kingdom Metazoa; phylum Arthropoda; class Branchiopoda; order Anostraca; family Artemiidae; genus Artemia; species Artemia sinica. The sequence continues at coordinate 62,140,503 of CM051266.1, read as the reverse complement.
GAAACCACTAGACTTTGACCATGTCTTGCTGTATTTATCTATTTGGATAAATTGAAAATCTTCCTCTTAGAACCTTTCTTAAAAGGAGCTACAGAGCTGCAAGAAAACTCTAAAGTTTTCTTTTTGTTTCAATTATAACTTTTTGCATAATAAAAATAACATAGGTGTATAGAGAGGGAAACCATTAGACTTTGACCATATCTTGATGTATTTATCTATTTGGATAGATTGAAAATCTTCCTCTTTGAACTTTTCTTAAAAGGAGCTACAAAGCTGCAAGAAAACTCTTAAGGTTTTCTTTTTGTTTCAATTATTTTTTTTGTATAATAAAAATACTATAGGTGTTTAGAGAGGGAAACCACTAGACTTTGACCATGTCTTGCTGTATTTATCTATTTGGATAAATTGAAAATCTTCCTCTTAGAACCTTTCTTAAAAGGAGCTACAGAGCTGCAAGAAAACTCTAAAGTTTTTTTTTTTTTTCAATTATAACTTTTTGCATAATAAAAATACCATAGGTGTATAGAGAGGGAAACCACTAGACTTTGACCATATCCTGATGTATTTGTATATTTGGATAGATTGAAAATCTTCCTCTTTGAACCTTTCTTAAAAGGAGCTACAAAGCTGCAAGAAAACTCTTAAGGTTTTCTTTTTGTTTCAATTATTTTTTTTGTATAATAAAAACACTATAGGTGTTTAGAGAGGGAAACCACTAGACTTTGACCATGTCTTGCTGTATTTATCTATTTGGATAAATTGAAAATCTTCCTCTTAGAACCTTTCTTAAAAGGAGCTACAGAGCTGCAAGAAAACTCTTAAGGTTTTCTTTTTGTTTCAATTATAACTTTTTGCATAATAAAAATACATAGGTGTATAGAGAGGGAAACCACTAGACTTTGACCATATCTTGATGTATTTATCTATTTGGATAGATTGAATATCTTCCTCTTTGAACCTTTCTTAAAAGGAACTACAAAGCTGCACTAAAACTCTTAAGGTTTTCTTTTTGTTTCAATTATTTTTTTTGTATAATAAAAACACTATAGGTGTTTAGAGAGGGAAACCACCAGACTTTGACCATGTCTTACTGTATTTATCTATTTGGATAAATTGAAAATCTTCCTCTTAGAACCTTTCTTAAAAGGAGCTACAGAGCTGCAAGAAAACTCTAAAGTTTTCTTTTTATTTCAATTATAACTTTTTGCATAATAAAAATACCATAGGTGTATAGAGAGGGAAACCACTAGACTTTGACCATATCTTGATGTATTTATCTATTTGGATAGATTGAAAATCTTCCTCTTTGAACCTTTCTTAAAAGGAGCTACAAAGCTGCAAGAAAACTCTTAAGGTTTTCTTTTTGTTTCAGTTATTTTTTTTGTATAATAAAAACACTATAGGTGTTTAGAGAAGGAAACCACTAGACTTTGACCATGTCTTGCTATATTTATCTATTTGGATAAATTGAAAATCTTCCTCTTAGAACCTTTCTTAAAAGGAGCTACAGAGCTGCAAGAAAACTCTAAAGTTTTCTTTTTGTTTCAATTATAACTTTTTGCATAATAAAAATACCATAGGTGTATAGAGAGGGAAACCACTAGACTTTGACCATATCTTGATGTATTTATCTATTTGGATAGATTGAAAATCTTCCTCTTTGAACCTTTCTTAAAAGGAGCTACAAAGCTGCAAGAAAACTCTTAAGGTTTTCTTTTTGTTTCAATTATTTTTTTTGTATAATAAAAACACTATAGGTGTTTAGAGAGGGAAACCACTAGACTTTGACCATGTCTTGCTGTATTTATCTATTTGGATAAATTGAAAATCTTCCTCTTAGAACCTTTCTTAAAAGGAGCTACAGAGCTGCAAGAAAACTCTTAAGGCTTTCTTTTTGTTTCAATTATAACTTTTTGCATAATAAAAATACCATAGGTGTATAGAGAGGGAAACCACTAGACTTTGACCATATCTTGATGTATTTATCTATTTGGATAGATTGAATATCTTCCTCTTTGAACCTTTCTTAAAAGGAACTACAAAGCTGCACTAAAACTCTTAAGGTTTTCTTTTTGTTTCAATTATTTTTTTTGTATAATAAAAACACTATAGGTGTTTAGAGAGGGAAACCACCAGACCTTGACCATGTCTTACTGTATTTATCTATTTGGATAAATTGAAAATCTTCCTCTTAGAACCTTTCTTAAAAGGAGCTACAGAGCTGCAAGAAAACTCTAAAGTTTTCTTTTTATTTCAATTATAACTTTTTGCATAATAAAAATACCATAGGTGTATAGAGAGGGAAACCACTAGACTTTGACCATATCTTGATGTATTTATCTATTTGGATAGATTGAAATCTTCCTCTTTGAACCTTTCTTAAAAGGAGCTACAAAGCTGCAAGAAAACTCTTAAGGTTTTCTTTTGTTTCAATTATTTTTTTTGTATAATAAAAACACTATAGGTGTTTAGAGAGGGAAACCACTAGACTTTGACCATGTCTTGCTGTATTTATCTATTTGGATAAATTGAAAATCTTCCTCTTAGAACCTTTCTTAAAAGGAGCTACAGAGCTGCAAGAAAACTCTAAAGTTTTCTTTTTATTTCAATTATAACTTTTTGCATAATAAAAATACCATAGGTGTATAGAGAGGGAAACCACTAGACTTTGACCATATCTTGATGTATTTATCTATTTGGATAGATTGAAAATCTTCCTCTTTGAACCTTTCTTAAAAGGAGCTACAAAGCTGCAAGAAAACTCTTAAGGTTTTCTTTTTGTTTCAATTATTTTTTTTGTATAATAAAAACACTATAGGTGTTTAGAGAGGGAAACCACTAGACTTTGACCATGTCTTGCTGTATTTATCTATTTGGATAAATTGAAAATCTTCCTCTTAGAACCTTTCTTAAAAGGAGCTACAGAGCTGCAAGAAAACTCTAAAGTTTTCTTTTTGTTTCAATTATAACTTTTTGCATAATAAAAATACCATAGGTGTATAGAGAGGGAAACCACTAGACTTTGACCATATCTTGATGTATTTATCTATTTGGATAGATTGAAAATCTTCCTCTTTGAACCTTTCTTAAAAGGAGCTACAAAGCTGCAAGAAAACTCTTAAGGTTTTCTTTTTGTTTCAATTATTTTTTTTGTATAATAAAAACACTATAGGTGTTTAGAGAGGGAAACCACTAGACTTTGACCATGTCTTGCTGTATTTATCTATTTGGATAAATTGAAAATCTTCCTCTTAGAACCTTTCTTAAAAGGAGCTACAGAGCTGCAAGAAAACTCTAAAGTTTTCTTTTTGTTTCAATTATAACTTTTTGCATAATAAAAATACCATAGGTGTATAGAGAGGGAAACCACTAGACTTTGACCATATCTTGATGTATTTATCTATTTGGATAGATTGAAAATCTTCCTCTTTGAACCTTTCTTAAAAGGAGCTACAAAGCTGCAAGAAAACTCTTAAGGTTTTCTTTTTGTTTCAATTATTTTTTTTGTATAATAAAAACACTATAGGTGTTTAGAGAGGGAAACCACTAGACTTTGACCATGTCTTGCTGTATTTATCTATTTGGATAAATTGAAAATCTTCCTCTTAGAACCTTTCTTAAAAGGAGCTACAGAGCTGCAAGAAAACTCTAAAGTTTTCTTTTTGTTTCAATTATAACTTTTTGCATAATAAAAATACCATAGGTGTATAGAGAGGGAAACCACTAGACTTTGACCATATCCTGATGTATTTATCTATTTGGATAGATTGAAAATCTTCCTCTTTGAACCTTTCTTAAAAGGAGCTACAAAGCTGCAAGAAAACTCTTAAGGTTTTCTTTTTGTTTCAATTATTTTTTTTGTATAATAAAAACACTATAGGTGTTTAGAGAGGGAAACCACTAGACTTTGACCATGTCTTGCTGTATTTATCTATTTGGATAGATTGAAAATCTTCCTCTTTGAACCTTTCTTAAAAGGAGCTACAAAGCTGCAAGAAAACTCTTAAGGTTTTCTTTTTGTTTCAATTATTTTTTTGTATAATAAAAACACTATAGGTGTTTAGAGAGGGAAACCACTAGACTTTGACCATGTCTTGCTGTAATTATCTATTTGGATAATTGAAAATCTTCCTCTTAGAACCTTTCTTAAAAGGAGCTACAGAGCTGCAAGAAAACTCTTAAGGTTTTCTTTTTGTTTCAATTATTTTTTTTGTATAATAAAAGCACTATAGGTGTTTAGAGAGGGAAACCACTAGACTTTGACCATGTCTTGCTGTATTTATCTATTTGGATAAGATTGAAAATCTTCCTCTTAGAACCTTTCTTAAAAGGAGCTACAGAGCTGCAAGAAAACTCTACAGTTTTTTTTCGTTTCAATTATAACTTTTTGTATAATAAAAATACCATAGGTGTATAGAGAGGGAAACCACTAGACTTTGACCATGTCTTGGTGTATTTATCTGTTTTGATAGATTTTGAATTACAAAGAGTAGCAGAAGCAAGACACAGCTTTGTTTAACTCCTGACAGGATGCAGAAAGAAACGAGTTTGGCATTGGTGTCTTTAGACAGCACTCACTTTCTTTAGAGACACAATGATCAACAAAATATCTTTTCAGGGATTCTGTAGTGCAGTAGGATCTTTCACAGACTCTGGCAGTCCACTGAGTCAAATGCCTGCTCAAATCAATGAATATCATATAGATCTTTTATTGTCACTCTCTTCTTCTTTTATGGTAGCCATAAAGTAAATGTCAGGTGAACACAAGAACGTTTGATCTGATTCCATATTGCTTGTCATGGAGGTGTTTGTCAAGCTGTGATCTGATTTTCCGCAGCAAAATGCTGATGACATTTGCTGGGTATAGAAAGCAATAAAAATACCATAGGTGTATAGAGAGGGAAACACTAGACTTTGACCATATCTTGATGTATTTATCTATTTGGATAGATTGAAAATCTTCCTCTTTGAACCTTTCTTAAAAGGAGCTACAAAGCTGCAAGGAAACTCTTAAGGTTTTCTTTTTGTTTCAATTATTTTTTTGTATAATAAAAACACTATAGGTGTTTAGAGAGGGAAACCACTAGACTTTGACCATGTCTTGCTGTATTTATCTATTTGGATAAATTGAAAATCTTCCTCTTAGAACCTTTCTTAAAAGGAGCTACAGAGCTGCAAGAAAACTCTAAAGTTTTCTTTTTGTTTCAATTATAACTTTTTGCATAATAAAAATACCATAGGTGTATAGAGAGGGAAACCACTAGACTTTGACCATATCTTGATGTATTTATCTATTTGGATAGATTGAAAATCTTCCTCTTTGAACCTTTCTTAAAAGGAGCTACAAAGCTGCAAGAAAACTCTTAAGGTTTTCTTTTTGTTTCATTATTTTTTTGCATAATAAAAACACTATAGGTGTTTAGAGAGGGAAACCACTAGACTTTGACCATGTCTTGCTGTATTTATCTATTTGGATAAATTGAAAATCTTCCTCTTAGAACCTTTCTTAAAAGGAGCTACAGAGCTGCAAGAAAACTCTTAAGGTGTTCTTTTTGTTTCAATTATAACTTTTGCATAATAAAAATACCATAGGTGTATAGAGAGGGAAACCACTAGACTTTGACCATATCTTGATGTATTTATCTATTTGGATAGATTGAAAATCTTCCTCTTTGAACCTTTCTTAAAAGGAGCTACAAAGCTGCAAGAAAACTCTTAAGGTTTTCTTTTTGTTTCAATTATTTTTTTTGTATAATAAAAACACTATAGGTGTTTAGAGAGGGAAACCACTAGACTTTGACCATGTCTTGCTGTATTTATCTATTTGGATAAATTGAAAATCTTCCTCTTAGAACCTTTCTTAAAAGGAGCTACAGAGCTGCAAGAAAACTCTAAAGTTTTCTTTTTGTTTCAATTATAACTTTTTGCATAATAAAAATACCATAGGTGTATAGAGAGGGAAACCACTAGACTTTGACCATATCTTGATGTATTTATCTATTTGGATAGATTGAAAATCTTCCTCTTTGAACCTTTCTTAAAAGGAGCTACAAAGCTGCAAGAAAACTCTTAAGGTTTTCTTTTTGTTTCAATTATTTTTTTTGTATAATAAAAACACTATAGGTGTTTAGAGAGGGAAACCACTAGACTTTGACCATGTCTTGCTGTATTTATCTATTTGGATAAATTGAAAATCTTCCTCTTAGAACCTTTCTTAAAAGGAGCTACAGAGCTGCAAGAAAACTCTTAAGGTTTTCTTTTTGTTTCAATTATAACTTTTTGCATAATAAAAATACCATAGGTGTATAGAGAGGGAAACCACTAGACTTTGACCATATCTTGATGTATTTATCTATTTGGATAGATTGAAAATCTTCCTCTTTGAACCTTTCTTAAAAGGAGCTACAAAGCTGCAAGAAAACTCTTAAGGTTTTCTTTTTGTTTCAATTATTTTTTTTGTATAATAAAAACACTATAGGTGTTTAGAGAGGGAAACCACTAGACTTTGACCATGTCTTGCTGTATTTATCTATTTGGATAAATTGAAAATCTTCCTCTTAGAACCTTTCTTAAAAGGAGCTACAGAGCTGCAAGAAAACTCTTAAGGCTTTCTTTTTGTTTCAATTATAACTTTTTGCATAATAAAAATACCATAGGTGTATAGAGAGGGAAACCACTAGACTTTGACCATATCTTGATGTATTTATCTATTTGGATAGATTGAATATCTTCCTCTTTGAACCTTTCTTAAAAGGAACTACAAAGCTGCACTAAAACTCTTAAGGTTTTCTTTTTGTTTCAATTATTTTTTTTGTATAATAAAAACACTATAGGTGTTTAGAGAGGGAAACCACCAGACTTGACCATGTCTTACTGTATTTATCTATTTGGATAAATTGAAAATCTTCCTCTTAGAACCTTTCTTAAAAGGAGCTACAGAGCTGCAAGAAAACTCTAAAGTTTTCTTTTTATTTCAATTATAACTTTTTGCATAATAAAAATACCATAGGTGTATAGAGAGGGAAACCACTAGACTTTGACCATATCTTGATGTATTTATCTATTTGGATAGATTGAAAATCTTCCTCTTTGAACCTTTCTTAAAAGGAGCTACAAAGCTGCAAGAAAACTCTTAAGGTTTTCTTTTTGTTTCAATTATTTTTTTTGTATAATAAAAACACTATAGGTGTTTAGAGAAGGAAACCACTAGACTTTGACCATGTCTTGCTATATTTATCTATTTGGATAAATTGAAAATCTTCCTCTTTGAACCTTTCTTAAAAGGAGCTACAGAGCTGCAAGAAAACTCTAAAGTTTTCTTTTTATTTCAATTATAACTTTTTGCATAATAAAAATACCATAGGTGTATAGAGAGGGAAACCACTAGACTTTGACCATATCTTGATGTATTTATCTATTTGGATAGATTGAAAATCTTCCTCTTTGAACCTTTCTTAAAAGGAGCTACAAAGCTGCAAGAAAACTCTTAAGGTTTTCTTTTTGCTTCAATTATTTTTTTGTATAATAAAAACACTATAGGTGTTTAGAGAGAGAAACCACTAGACTTTGACCATGTCTTGCTGTATTTATCTATTTGGATAAATTGAAAATCTTCCTCTTAGAACCTTTCTTAAAAGGAGCTACAGAGCTGCAAGAAAACTCTAAAGTTTTCTTTTTGTTTCAATTATAACTTTTTGCATAATAAAAATACCATAGGTGTATAGAGAGGGAAACCACTAGACTTTGACCATATCTTGATGTATTTATCTATTTGGATAGATTGAAAATCTTCCTCTTTGAACCTTTCTTAAAAGGAGCTACAAAGCTGCAAGAAAACTCTTAAGGTTTTCTTTTTGTTTCAATTATTTTTTTTGTATAATAAAAACACTATAGGTGTTTAGAGAGGGAAACCACTAGACTTTGACCATGTCTTGCTGTATTTATCTATTTGGATAAATTGAAAATCTTCCTCTTAGAACCTTTCTTAAAGGAGCTACAGAGCTGCAAGAAAACTCTAAAGTTTTCTTTTTGTTTCAATTATAACTTTTTGCATAATAAAAATACCATAGGTGTATAGAGAGGGAAACCACTAGGCTTTGACCATATCTTGATGTATTTATCTATTTGGATAGATTGAAAATCTTCCTCTTTGAACCTTTCTTAAAAGGAGCTACAAAGCTGCAAGAAAACTCTTAAGGTTTTCTTTTTGTTTCAATTATTTTTTTTGTATAATAAAAACACTATAGGTGTTTAGAGAGGGAAACCACTAGACTTTGACCATGTCTTGCTGTATTTATCTATTTGGATAAATTGAAAATCTTCCTCTTAGAACCTTTCTTAAAAGGAGCTACAGAGCTGCAAGAAAACTCTAAAGTTTTCTTTTTGTTTCAATTATAACTTTTTGCATAATAAAAATACCATAGGTGTATAGAGAGGGAAACCACTAGACTTTGACCATATCCTGATGTATTTATATATTTGGATAGATTGAAAATCTTCCTCTTTGAACCTTTCTTAAAAATAGCTACAAAGCTGCAAGAAAACTCTTAAGGATTTCTTTTTGTTTCAATTATTTTTTTTGTATAATAAAAACACTATAGGTGTTTAGAGAGGGAAACCACTAGACTTTGACCATGTCTTGCTGTATTTATCTATTTGGATAGATTGAAAATCTTCCTCTTTGAACCTTTCTTAAAAGGAGCTACAAAGCTGCAAGAAAACTCTTAAGGTTTTCTTTTTGTTTCAATTATTTTTTTTGTATAATAAAAACACTATAGGTGTTTAGAGAGGGAAACCACTAGACTTTGACCATGTCTTGCTTTATTTATCTATTTGGATAAATTGAAAATCTTCCTCTTAGAACCTTTCTTAAAAGGAGCTACAGAGCTGCAAGAAAACTCTTAAGGTTTTCTTTTTGTTTCAATTATTTTTTTTGTATAATAAAAACACTATAGGTGTTTAGAGAGGGAAACCACTAGACTTTGACCATGTCTTGCTGTATTTATCTATTTGGAAAGATTGAAAATCTTCCTCTTTGAACCTTTCTTAAAAGGAGCTACAAAGCTGCAAGAAAACTCTAAAAGTTTTCTTTTTGTTTCAATTATAACTTTTTGTATAATAAAAATACCATAGGTGTATAGAGAGGGAAACCACTAGACTTTGACCATGTCTTGTGTATTTATGTTTTGATAGATTTGAATTACAAAGAGTAGCAGAAGCAAGACACAGCTTTGTTTAACTCCTGACAGGACGCAGAAAGAAACGAGTTTGGCCACTTGGTGTCTTTAGACAGCACTCACTGTCTTTAGAGACACAATGATCAACAAAATTATCTTTTCAGGGATTCTGTAGTGCAGTAGGATCTTTCACAGACTCTGGCAGTCCACTGAGTCAAATGCCTGCTCAAAATCAATGAATATCATATAGATCTTTTATTGTCACTCTCTTCTTTCTTTTATGGGTAGCCATAAAGTAAATGTCAGGTGAACACAAGAACGTTTGATCTGATTCCATATTGCTTGTCATGGAGGTGTTTGTCAAGCTGTGATCTGATTTTCCGCAGCAAAATGCTGGATGACAATTTGCTGGTATAGAAAGCAATAAAAATACCATAGGTGTATAGAGAGGGAAAGCACTAGACTTTGACCATATCTTGATGTATTTATCTATTTGGATAGATTGAAAATCTTCCTCTTTGAACCTTTCTTAAAAGGAGCTACAAAGCTGCAAGAAACTCTTAAGGTTTTCTTTTTGTTTCAATTATTTTTTTGTATAATAAAAACACTATAGGTGTTTAGAGAGGGAAACCACTAGACTTTGACCATGTCTTGCTGTATTTATCTATTTGGATAAATTGAAAATCTTCCTCTTAGAACCTTTCTTAAAAGGAGCTACAGAGCTGCAAGAAAACTCTAAAGTTTTCTTTTTGTTTCAATTATAACTTTTTGCATAATAAAAATACCATAGGTGTATAGAGAGGGAAACCACTAGACTTTGACCATATCTTGATGTATTTATCTATTTGGATAGATTGAAAATCTTCCTCTTTGAACCTTTCTTAAAAGGAGCTACAAAGCTGCAAGAAAACTCTTAAGGTTTTCTTTTTGTTTCAATTTTTTTTGTATAATAAAAACACTATAGGTGTTTAGAGAGGGAAACCACTAGACTTTGACCATGTCTTGCTGTATTTATCTATTTGGATAAATTGAAAATCTTCCTCTTAGAACCTTTCTTAAAAGGAGCTACAGAGCTGCAAGAAAACTCTTAAGGTGTTCTTTTTATTTCAATTATAACTTTTTGCATAATAAAAATAACATAGGTGTATAGAGAGGGAAACCACTAGACTTTGACCATATCTTGATGTATTTATCTATTTGGATAGATTGAAAATCTTCCTCTTTGAACCTTTCTTAAAAGGAGCTACAAAGCTGCAAGAAAACTCTTAAGGTTTTCTTTTTGTTTCAATTATTTTTTTTGTATAATAAAAACACTATAGGTGTTTAGAGAGGGAAACCACTAGACTTTGACCATGTCTTGCTGTATTTATCTATTTGGATAAATTGAAAATCTTCCTCTTAGAACCTTTCTTAAAAGGAGCTACAGAGCTGCAAGAAAACTCTAAAGTTTTCTTTTTGTTTCAATTATAACTTTTTGCATAATAAAAATACCATAGGTGTATAGAGAGGGAAACCACTAGACTTTGACCATATCTTGATGTATTTATCTATTTGGATAGATTGAAAATCTTCCTCTTTGAACCTTTCTTAAAAGGAGCTACAAAGCTGCAAGAAAACTCTTAAGGTTTTCTTTTTGTTTCAATTATTTTTTTTGTATAATAAAAACACTATAGGTGTTTAGAGAGGGAAACCACTAGACTTTGACCATGTCTTGCTGTATTTATCTATTTGGATAAATTGAAAATCTTCCTCTTAGAACCTTTCTTAAAAGGAGCTACAGAGCTGCAAGAAAACTCTTAAGGTTTTCTTTTTGTTTCAATTATAACTTTTTGCATAATAAAAATACCATAGGTGTATAGAGAGGGAAACCACTAGACTTTGACCATATCTTGATGTATTTATCTATTTGGATAGATTGAAAATCTTCCTCTTTGAACCTTTCTTAAAAGGAGCTACAAAGCTGCAAGAAAACTCTTAAGGTTTTCTTTTTGTTTCAATTATTTTTTTTGTATAATAAAAACACTATAGGTGTTTAGAGAGGGAAACCACTAGACTTTGACCATGTCTTGCTGTATTTATCTATTTGGATAAATTGAAAATCTTCCTCTTAGAACCTTTCTTAAAAGGAGCTACAGAGCTGCAAGAAAACTCTTAAGGTTTTCTTTTTGTTTCAATTATAACTTTTTGCATAATAAAAATACCATAGGTGTATAGAGAGGGAAACCACTAGACTTTGACCATATCTTGATGTATTTATCTATTTGGATAGATTGAAAATCTTCCTCTTTGAACCTTTCTTAAAAGGAGCTACAAAGCTGCAAGAAAACTCTTAAGGTTTTCTTTTTGTTTCAATTATTTTTTTTGTATAATAAAAACACTATAGGTGTTTAGAGAGGAAACCACTAGACTTTGACCATGTCTTGCTGTATTTATCTATTTGGATAAATTGAAAATCTTCCTCTTAGAACCTTTCTTAAAAGGAGCTACAGAGCTGCAAGAAAACTCTAAAGTTTTCTTTTTGTTTCAATTATAACTTTTTGCATAATAAAAATACCATAGGTGTATAGAGAGGGAAACCACTAGACTTTGACCATATCTTGATGTATTTATCTATTTGGATAGATTGAAAATCTTCCTCTTTGAACCTTTCTTAAAAGGAGCTACAAAGCTGCAAGAAAACTCTTAAGGTTTTCTTTTTGTTTCAATTATTTTTTTTGTATAATAAAAACACTATAGGTGTTTAGAGAGGGAAACCACTAGACTTTGACCATGTCTTGCTGTATTTATCTATTTGGATAAATTGAAAATCTTCCTCTTAGAACCTTTCTTAAAAGGAGCTACAGAGCTGCAAGAAAACTCTAAAGTTTTCTTTTTGTTTCAATTATAACTTTTTGCATAATAAAAATACCATAGGTGTATAGAGAGGGAAACCACTAGACTTTGACCATATCTTGATGTATTTATCTATTTGGATAGATTGAAAATCTTCCTCTTTGAACCTTTCTTAAAAGGAGCTACAAAGCTGCAAGAAAACTCTTAAGGTTTTCTTTTTGTTTCAATTATTTTTTTTGTATAATAAAAACACTATAGGTGTTTAGAGAGGGAAACCACTAGACTTTGACCATGTCTTGCTGTATTTATCTATTTGGATAAATTGAAAATCTTCCTCTTAGAACCTTTCTTAAAAGGAGCTACAGAGCTGCAAGAAAACTCTAAAGTTTTCTTTTTGTTTCAATTATAACTTTTTGCATAATAAAAATACCATAGGTGTATAGAGAGGGAAACCACTAGACTTTGACCATATCTTGATGTATTTATCTATTTGGATAGATTGAAAATCTTCCTCTTTGAACCTTTCTTAAAAGGAGCTACAAAGCTGCAAGAAAACTCTTAAGGTTTTCTTTTTGTTTCAATTATTTTTTTTGTATAATAAAAACACTATAGGTGTTTAGAGAGGGAAACCACTAGACTTTGACCATGTCTTGCTGTATTTATCTATTTGGATAAATTGAAAATCTTCCTCTTAGAACCTTTCTTAAAAGGAGCTACAGAGCTGCAAGAAAACTCTAAAGTTTTCTTTTTGTTTCAATTATAACTTTTTGCATAATAAAAATACCATAGGTGTATAGAGAGGGAAACCACTAGACTTTGACCATATCTTGATGTATTTATCTATTTGGATAGATTGAAAATCTTCCTCTTTGAACCTTTCTTAAAAGGAGCTACAAAGCTGCAAGAAAACTCTTAAGGTTTTCTTTTTGTTTCAATTATTTTTTTTGTATAATAAAAACACTATAGGTGTTTAGAGAGGGAAACCACTAGACTTTGACCATGTCTTGCTGTATTTATCTATTTGGATAAATTGAAAATCTTCCTCTTAGAACCTTTCTTAAAAGGAGCTACAGAGCTGCAAGAAAACTCTAAAGTTTTCTTTTTATTTCAATTATAACTTTTTGCATAATAAAAATACCATAGGTGTATAGAGAGGGAAACCACTAGACTTTGACCATATCTTGATGTATTTATCTATTTGGATAGATTGAAAATCTTCCTCTTTGAACCTTTCTTAAAAGGAGCTACAAAGCTGCAAGAAAACTCTTAAGGTTTTCTTTTTGTTTCAATTATTTTTTTTGTATAATAAAAACACTATAGGTGTTTAGAGAGGGAAACCACTAGACTTTGACCATGTCTTGCTGTATTTATCTATTTGGATAAATTGAAAATCTTCCTCTTAGAACCTTTCTTAAAAGGAGCTACAGAGCTGCAAGAAAACTCTTAAGGTTTTCTTTTTGTTTCAATTATAACTTTTTGCATAATAAAAATACCATAGGTGTATAGAGAGGGAAACCACTAGACTTTGACCATATCTTGATGTATTTATCTATTTGGATAGATTGAAAATCTTCCTCTTTGAACCTTTCTTAAAAGGAGCTACAAAGCTGCAAGAAAACTCTTAAGGTTTTCTTTTTGTTTCAATTATTTTTTTTGTATAATAAAAACACTATAGGTGTTTAGAGAGGGAAACCACTAGACTTTGACCATGTCTTGCTGTATTTATCTATTTGGATAAATTGAAAATCTTCCTCTTAGAACCTTTCTTAAAAGGAGCTACAGAGCTGCAAGAAAACTCTAAGTTTTCTTTTTGTTTCAATTATAACTTTTTGCATAATAAAAATACCATAGGTGTATAGAGAGGGAAACCACTAGACTTTGACCATATCTTGATGTATTTATCTATTTGGATAGATTGAAAATCTTCCTCTTTGAACCTTTCTTAAAAGGAGCTACAAAGCTGCAAGAAAACTCTTAAGGTTTTCTTTTTGTTTCAATTATTTTTTTTGTATAATAAAAACACTATAGGTGTTTAGAGAGGGAAACCACTAGACTTTGACCATGTCTTGCTGTATTTATCTATTTGGATAAATTGAAAATCTTCCTCTTAGAACCTTTCTTAAAAGGAGCTACAGAGCTGCAAGAAAACTCTAAAGTTTTCTTTTTGTTTCAATTATAACTTTTTGCATAATAAAAATACCATAGGTGTATAGAGAGGGAAACCACTAGACTTTGACCATATCTTGATGTATTTATCTATTTGGATAGATTGAAAATCTTCCTCTTTGAACCTTTCTTAAAAGGAGCTACAAAGCTGCAAGAAAACTCTTAAGGTTTTCTTTTTGTTTCAATTATTTTTTTTGTATAATAAAAACACTATAGGTGTTTAGAGAGGGAAACCACTAGACTTTGACCATGTCTTGCTGTATTTATCTATTTGGATAAATTGAAAATCTTCCTCTTAGAACCTTTCTTAAAAGGAGCTACAGAGCTGCAAGAAAACTCTTAAGGTTTCTTTTTGTTTCAATTATAACTTTTTGCATAATAAAAATACCATAGGTGTATAGAGAGGGAAACCACTAGACTTTGACCATATCTTGATGTATTTATCTATTTGGATAGATTGAAAATCTTCCTCTTTGAACCTTTCTTAAAAGGAGCTACAAAGCTGCAAGAAAACTCTTAAGGTTTTCTTTTTGTTTCAATTATTTTTTTTGTATAATAAAAACACTATAGGTGTTTAGAGAGGGAAACCACTAGACTTTGACCATGTCTTGCTGTATTTATCTATTTGGATAAATTGAAAATCTTCCTCTTAGAACCTTTCTTAAAAGGAGCTACAGAGCTGCAAGAAAACTCTTAAGGTTTCTTTTTATTTCAATTATAACTTTTTGCATAATAAAAATACCATAGGTGTATAGAGAGGGAAACCACTAGACTTTGACCATATCTTGATGTATTTATCTATTTGGATAGATTGAAAATCTTCCTCTTTGAACCTTTCTTAAAAGGAGCTACAAAGCTGCAAGAAAACTCTTAAGGTTTTCTTTTTGTTTCAATTATTTTTTTTGTATAATAAAAACACTATAGGTGTTTAGAGAGGGAAACCACTAGACTTTGACCATGTCTTGCTGTATTTATCTATTTGGATAAATTGAAAATCTTCCTCTTAGAACCTTTCTTAAAAGGAGCTACAGAGCTGCAAGAAAACTCTAAAGTTTTCTTTTTGTTTCAATTATAACTTTTTGCATAATAAAAATACCATAGGTGTATAGAGAGGGAAACCACTAGACTTTGACCATATCTTGATGTATTTATCTATTTGGATAGATTGAAAATCTTCCTCTTTGAACCTTTCTTAAAAGGAGCTACAAAGCTGCAAGAAAACTCTTAAGGTTTTCTTTTTGTTTCAATTATTTTTTTTGTATAATAAAAACACTATAGGTGTTTAGAGAGGGAAACCACTAGACTTTGACCATGTCTTGCTGTATTTATCTATTTGGATAAATTGAAAATCTTCCTCTTAGAACCTTTCTTAAAAGGAGCTACAGAGCTGCAAGAAAACTCTAAAGTTTTCTTTTTATTTCAATTATAACTTTTTGCATAATAAAAATACCATAGGTGTATAGAGAGGGAAACCACTAGACTTTGACCATATCTTGATGTATTTATCTATTTGGATAGATTGAAAATCTTCCTCTTTGAACCTTTCTTAAAAGGAGCTACAAAGCTGCAAGAAAACTCTTAAGGTTTTCTTTTTGTTTCAATTATTTTTTTTGTATAATAAAAACACTATAGGTGTTTAGAGAGGGAAACCACTAGACTTTGACCATGTCTTGCTGTATTTATCTATTTGGATAAATTGAAAATCTTCCTCTTAGAACCTTTCTTAAAAGGAGCTACAGAGCTGCAAGAAAACTCTAAAGTTTTCTTTTTATTTCAATTATAACTTTTTGCATAATAAAAATACCATAGGTGTATAGAGAGGGAAACCACTAGACTTTGACCATATCTTGATGTATTTATCTATTTGGATAGATTGAAAATCTTCCTCTTTGAACCTTTCTTAAAAGGAGCTACAAAGCTGCAAGAAAACTCTTAAGGTTTTCTTTTTGTTTCAATTATTTTTTTTTGTATAATAAAAACACTATAGGTGTTTAGAGAGGGAAACCACTAGACTTTGACCATGTCTTGCTGTATTTATCTATTTGGATAAATTGAAAATCTTCCTCTTAGAACCTTTCTTAAAAGGAGCTACAGAGCTGCAAGAAAACTCTAAAGTTTTCTTTTTGTTTCAATTATAACTTTTTGCATAATAAAAATACCATAGGTGTATAGAGAGGGAAACCACTAGACTTTGACCATATCTTGATGTATTTATCTATTTGGATAGATTGAAAATCTTCCTCTTTGAACCTTTCTTAAAAGGAGCTACAAAGCTGCAAGAAAACTCTTAAGGTTTTCTTTTTGTTTCAATTATTTTTTTGTATAATAAAAACACTATAGGTGTTTAGAGAGGGAAACCACTAGACTTTGACCATGTCTTGCTGTATTTATCTATTTGGATAAATTGAAAATCTTCCTCTTAGAACCTTTCTTAAAAGGAGCTACAGAGCTGCAAGAAAACTCTAAAGTTTTCTTTTTGTTTCAATTATAACTTTTTGCATAATAAAAATACCATAGGTGTATAGAGAGGGAAACCACTAGACTTTGACCATATCTGATGTATTTATATATTTGGATAGATTGAAAATCTTCCTCTTTGAACCTTTCTTAAAAGGAGCTACAAAGCTGCAAGAAAACTCTTAAGGTTTCTTTTTGTTTCAATTATTTTTTTTGTATAATAAAAACACTATAGGTGTTTAGAGAGGGAAACCACTAGACTTTGACCATGTCTTGCTGTATTTATCTATTTGGATAGATTGAAAATCTTCCTCTTTGAACCTTTCTTAAAAGGAGCTACAAAGCTGCAAGAAAACTCTTAAGGTTTTCTTTTTGTTTCAATTATTTTTTTGTATAATAAAAACACTATAGGTGTTTAGAGAGGGAAACCACTAGACTTTAACCATATCTTGCTGTATTTATCTATTTGGAAAGATTGAAAATCTTCCTCTTAGAACCTTTCTTAAAAGGAGCTACAGAGCTGCAAGAAAACTCTTTAAGGTTTTCTTTTTGTTTCAATTATTTTTTTTGTATAATAAAAACACTATAGGTGTTTAGAGAGGGAAACCACTAGACTTTGACCATGTCTTGCTGTATTTATCTATTTGGATAGATTGAAAATCTTCCTCTTTGAACCTTTCTTAAAAGGAGCTACAGAGCTGCAAGAAAACTCTAAGTTTTCTTTTTGTTTCAATTATAACTTTTTGTATAATAAAAATACCATAGGTGTATAGAGAGGGAAACCGCTAGACTTTGACCATGTCTTGTGTATTTATCTGTTTTAATAGATTTTGAATTACAAAGAGTAGCAGAAACAAGACACAGCTTTGTTTAACTCCTGACAGGACGCAGAAAGAAACGAGTTTGGCCACTTGGTGTCTTTAGACAGCACTCACTGTCTTTAGAGACACAATGATCAACAAAATTATCTTTTCAGGGATTCTTTAGTGCAGTAGGATCTTTCACAGACTCTGGCAGTCCACTGAGTCAAATGCCTGCTCAAAATCAATGAATATCATATAGATCTTTTATTGTCACTCTCTTCTTTTTTTATGGGTAGCCATAAAGTAATGTCAGTTCAAGCAGAAAGTCTGATTCCATATTGCTTGTCATGGAGGTGTTTGTCAGCTGTGATCTGATTTCCGCAGCAAATGCTGGATGACAATTTGCTGGGTATAGAAAGCAATAAAAATACCATAGGTGTATAGAGAGGGAAAGCACTAGACTTTGACCATATCTTGATGTATTTATCTATTTGGATAGATTGAAAATCTTCCTCTTTGAACCTTTCTTAAAAGGAGCTACAAAGCTGCAAGAAACTCTTAAGGTTTTCTTTTTGTTTCAATTATTTTTTTGTATAATAAAAACACTATAGGTGTTTAGAGAGGGAAACCACTAGACTTTGACCATGTCTTGCTGTATTTATCTATTTGGATAAATTGAAAATCTTCCTCTTAGAACCTTTCTTAAAAGGAGCTACAGAGCTGCAAGAAAACTCTAAAGTTTTCTTTTTGTTTCAATTATAACTTTTTGCATAATAAAAATACCATAGGTGTATAGAGAGGGAAACCACTAGACTTTGACCATATCTTGATGTATTTATCTATTTGGATAGATTGAAAATCTTCCTCTTTGAACCTTTCTTAAAAGGAGCTACAAAGCTGCAAGAAAACTCTTAAGGTTTTCTTTTTGTTTCAATTTTTTTTGTATAATAAAAACACTATAGGTGTTTAGAGAGGGAAACCACTAGACTTTGACCATGTCTTGCTGTATTTATCTATTTGGATAAATTGAAAATCTTCCTCTTAGAACCTTTCTTAAAAGGAGCTACAGAGCTGCAAGAAAACTCTTAAGGTGTTCTTTTGTTTCAATTGTAACTTTTTGCATAATAAAAATAACATAGGTGTATAGAGAGGGAAACCACTAGACTTTGACCATATCTTGATGTATTTATCTATTGGATAGATTGAAAATCTTCCTCTTTGAACCTTTCTTAAAAGGAGCTACAAAGCTGCAAGAAAACTCTTAAGGTTTTCTTTTTGTTTCAATTATTTTTTTTGTATAATAAAAACACTATAGGTGTTTAGAGAGGGAAACCACTAGACTTTGACCATGTCTTGCTGTATTTATCTATTTGGATAAATTGAAAATCTTCCTCTTAGAACCTTTCTTAAAAGGAGCTACAGAGCTGCAAGAAAACTCTAAAGTTTTCTTTTTGTTTCAATTATAACTTTTTGCATAATAAAAATACCATAGGTGTATAGAGAGGGAAACCACTAGACTTTGACCATATCTTGATGTATTTATCTATTTGGATAGATTGAAAATCTTCCTCTTTGAACCTTTCTTAAAAGGAGCTACAAAGCTGCAAGAAAACTCTTAAGGTTTTCTTTTTGTTTCAATTATTTTTTTTGTATAATAAAAACACTATAGGTGTTTAGAGAGGGAAACCACTAGACTTTGACCATGTCTTGCTGTATTTATCTATTTGGATAAATTGAAAATCTTCCTCTTAGAACCTTTCTTAAAAGGAGCTACAGAGCTGCAAGAAAACTCTTAAGGTTTTCTTTTTGTTTCAATTATAACTTTTTGCATAATAAAAATACCATAGGTGTATAGAGAGGGAAACCACTAGACTTTGACCATATCTTGATGTATTTATCTATTTGGATAGATTGAAAATCTTCCTCTTTGAACCTTTCTTAAAAGGAGCTACAAAGCTGCACTAAAACTCTTAAGGTTTTCTTTTTGTTTCAATTATTTTTTTTGTATAATAAAAACACTATAGGTGTTTAGAGAGAGGAAACCACTAGACTTTGACCATGTCTTGCTGTATTTATCTATTTGGATAAATTGAAAATCTTCCTCTTAGAACCTTTCTTAAAAGGAGCTACAGAGCTGCAAGAAAACTCTAAGGTTTTCTTTTTGTTTCAATTATAACTTTTTGCATAATAAAAATACCATAGGTGTATAGAGAGGGAAACCACTAGACTTTGACCATATCTTGATGTATTTATCTATTTGGATAGATTGAAAATCTTCCTCTTTGAACCTTTCTTAAAAGGAGCTACAAAGCTGCAAGAAAACTCTTAAGGTTTTCTTTTGTTTCAATTATTTTTTTTGTATAATAAAAACACTATAGGTGTTTAGAGAGGGAAACCACTAGACTTTGACCATGTCTTGCTGTATTTATCTATTTGGATAAATTGAAAATCTTCCTCTTAGAACCTTTCTTAAAAGGAGCTACAGAGCTGCAAGAAAACTCTAAAGTTTTCTTTTTGTTTCAATTATAACTTTTTGCATAATAAAAATACCATAGGTGTATAGAGAGGGAAACCACTAGACTTTGACCATATCTTGATGTATTTATCTATTTGGATAGATTGAAAATCTTCCTCTTTGAACCTTTCTTAAAAGGAGCTACAAAGCTGCAAGAAAACTCTTAAGGTTTTCTTTTTGTTTCAATTATTTTTTTTGTATAATAAAAACACTATAGGTGTTTAGAGAGGGAAACCACTAGACTTTGACCATGTCTTGCTGTATTTATCTATTTGGATAAATTGAAAATCTTCCTCTTAGAACCTTTCTTAAAAGGAGCTACAGAGCTGCAAGAAAACTCTAAAGTTTTCTTTTTGTTTCAATTATAACTTTTTGCATAATAAAAATACCATAGGTGTATAGAGAGGGAAACCACTAGACTTTGACCATATCTTGATGTATTTATCTATTTGGATAGATTGAAAATCTTCCTCTTTGAACCTTTCTTAAAAGGAGCTACAAAGCTGCAAGAAAACTCTTAAGGTTTTCTTTTTGTTTCAATTATTTTTTTTGTATAATAAAAACACTATAGGTGTTTAGAGAGGGAAACCACTAGACTTTGACCATGTCTTGCTGTATTTATCTATTTGGATAAATTGAAAATCTTCCTCTTAGAACCTTTCTTAAAAGGAGCTACAGAGCTGCAAGAAAACTCTTAAGGTTTCTTTTTGTTTCAATTATACTTTTTGCATAATAAAAATACCATAGGTGTATAGAGAGGGAAACCACTAGACTTTGACCATATCTTGCTGTATTTATCTATTTGGATAGATTGAAAATCTTCCTCTTTGAACCTTTCTTAAAAGGAGCTACAAAGCTGCAAGAAAACTCTTAAGGTTTTCTTTTTGTTTCAATTATTTTTTTGTATAATAAAAACACTATAGGTGTTTAGAGAGGGAAACCACTAGACTTTGACCATGTCTTGCTGTATTTATCTATTTGGATAAATTGAAAATCTTCCTCTTAGAACCTTTCTTAAAAGGAGCTACAGAGCTGCAAGAAAACTCTTAAGGTTTTCTTTTTGTTTCAATTATAATTTTTGTATAATAAAAACACTATAGGTGTTTAGAGAGGGAAACCACTAGACTTTGACCATGTCTTGCTGTATTTATCTATTTGGATAGATTGAAAATCTTCCTCTTTGAACCTTTCTTAAAAGGAGCTACAAAGCTGCAAGAAAACTCTTAAGGTTTTCTTTTTGTTTCAATTATTTTTTTTGTATAATAAAAACACTATAGGGGTTTAGAGAGGGAAACCACTAGACTTTGACCATGTCTTGCTGTATTTATCTGTTTTGATAGATTTTGAATTACAAAGAGTAGCAGAAACAAGACACAGCTTTGTTTAACTCCTGACAGGACGCAGAAAGAAACAGTTGGCCACTTGGTGTCTTTAGACAGCACTCACTGTCTTTAGAGACCCAATGATCAACAAAATTATCTTTTCAGGGATTCTGTAGTGCAGTAGGATCTTTCACAGACTCTGGCAGTCCACTGAGTCAAATGCCTGCTCAAAATCAATGAATATCATATAGATCTTTTATTGTCACTCTCTTCTTTCTTTTATGGGTAGCCATAAAGTAAATGTCAGGTCAACACAAGAACGGTTTGATCTAATTCCATATTGCTTGTCATGGAGGTGTTTGTCAAGCTGTGATCTGATTCTCCGCAGCAAAATGCTGGATGACAATTTGCTGGGTATAGAAAGCAATAAAAATACCATAGGTGTATAGAGAGGGAAAGCACTAGACTTTGACCATATCTTGATGTATTTATCTATTTGGATAGATTGAAAATCTTCCTCTTTGAACCTTTCTTAAAAGGAGCTACAAAGCTGCAAGAAAACTCTTAAGGTTTTCTTTTTGTTTCAATTATTTTTTTGTATAATAAAAACACTATAGGTGTTTAGAGAGGGAAACCACTAGACTTTGACCATGTCTTGCTTTATTTATCTATTTGGATAAATTGAAAATCTTCCTCTTAGAACCTTTCTTAAAAGGAGCTACAGAGCTGCAAGAAAACTCTTTTAAGGTTTTCTTTTTGTTTCAATTATAACTTTTTGCATAATGAAAATACCATAGGTGTATAGAGAGGGAAACCACTAGACTTTGACCATATCTTGATGTATTTATCTATTTGGATAGATTGAAAATCTTCCTCTTTGAACCTTTCTTAAAAGGAGCTACAAAGCTGCAAGAAAACTCTTAAGGTTTTCTTTTTGTTTCAATTATTTTTTTGTATAATAAAAACACTATAGGTGTTTAGAGAGGGAAACCACTAGACTTTGACCATGTCTTGCTGTATTTATCTATTTGGATAAATTGAAAATCTTCCTCTTAGAACCTTTCTTAAAAGGAGCTACAGAGCTGCAAGAAAACTCTAAAGTTTTCTTTTAGTTTCAATTATAACTTTTTGCATAATAAAAATACCATAGGTGTATAGAGAGGGAAACCACTAGACTTTGACCATATCTTGATGTATTTATCTATTTGGATAGATTGAAAATCTTCCTCTTTGAACCTTTCTTAAAAGGAGCTACAAAGCTGCAAGAAAACTCTTAAGGTTTTCTTTTTGTTTCAATATTTTTTTTGTATAATAAAAACACTATAGGTGTTTAGAGAGGGAAACCACTAGACTTTGACCATGTCTTGCTGTATTTATCTATTTGGATAAATTGAAAATCTTCCTCTTAGAACCTTCTTAAAAGGAGCTACAGAGCTGCAAGAAAACTCTAAAGTTTTCTTTTGTTTCAATTATAACTTTTTGCATAATAAAAATACCATAGGTGTATAGAGAGGGAAACCACTAGACTTTGACCATATCTTGATGTATTTATCTATTTGGATAGATTGAAAATCTTCCTCTTTGAACCTTTCTTAAAAGGAGCTACAAAGCTGCAAGAAAACTCTTAAGGTTTTCTTTTTGTTTCAATTATTTTTTTGTATAATAAAAACACTATAGGTGTTTAGAGAGGGAAACCACTAGACTTTGACCATGTCTTGCTGTATTTATCTATTTGGATAAATTGAAAATCTTCCTCTTAGAACCTTTCTTAAAAGGAGCTACAGAGCTGCAAGAAAACTCTTAAGGTTTCTTTTTGTTTCAATTATAACTTTTTGCATAATAAAAATACCATAGGTGTATAGAGAGGGAAACCACTAGGCTTTGACCATATCTTGATGTATTTATCTATTTGGATAGATTGAAAATCTTCCTCTTTGAACCTTTCTTAAAAGGAGCTACAAAGCTGCAAGAAAACTCTTAAGGTTTTCTTTTTGTTTCAATTATTTTTTTTGTATAATAAAAACACTATAGGTGTTTAGAGAGGGAAACCACTAGACTTTGACCATGTCTTGCTGTATTTATCTATTTGGATAAATTGAAAATCTTCCTCTTAGAACCTTTCTTAAAAGGAGCTACAGAGCTGCAAGAAAACTCTTAAGGTTTTCTTTTTGTTTCAATTATAACTTTTTGCATAATAAAAATACCATAGGTGTATAGAGAGGGAAACCACTAGACTTTGACCATATCTTGATGTATTTATCTATTTGGATAGATTGAAAATCTTCCTCTTTGAACCTTTCTTAAAAGGAGCTACAAAGCTGCAAGAAAACTCTTAAGGTTTTCTTTTGTTTCAATTATTTTTTTGTATAATAAAAACACTATAGGTGTTTAGAGAGGGAAACCACTAGACTTTGACCATGTCTTGCTGTATTTATCTATTTGGATAGATTGAAAATCTTCCTCTTTGAACCTTTCTTAAAAGGAGCTACAGAGCTGCAAGAAAACTCTTAAGGTTTTCTTTTTGTTTCAATTATATTTTTTGTATAATAAAAACACTATAGGTGTTTAGAGAGGGAAACCACTAGACTTTGACCATGTCTTGCTGTATTTATCTATTTGGATAGATTGAAAATCTTCCTCTTTGAACCTTTCTTAAAAGGAGCTACAAAGCTGCAAGAAAACTCTTAAGGTTTTCTTTTTGTTTCAATTATTTTTTTTGTATAATAAAAACACTATAGGTGTTTAGAGAGGGAAACCACTAGACTTTGACCATGTCTTGCTATATTTATCTATTTGGATAAATTGAAAATCTTCCTCTTAGAACCTTTCTTAAAAGGAGCTACAGAGCTGCAAGAAAACTCTAAAGTTTTCTTTTTGTTTCAATTATAACTTTTTGCATAATAAAAATACCATAGGTGTATAGAGAGGGAAACCACTAGACTTTGACCATATCTTGATGTATTTATCTATTTGGATAGATTGAAAATCTTCCTCTTTGAACCTTTCTTAAAAGGAGCTACAAAGCTGCAAGAAAACTCTTAAGGTTTTCTTTTTGTTTCAATTATTTTTTTGTATAATAAAAACATATAGGTGTATAGAGAGGGAAACCACTAGACTTTGACCATGTCTTGCTGTATTTATCTATTTGGATAAATTGAAAATCTTCCTCTTAGAACCTTTCTTAAAAGGAGCTACAGAGCTGCAAGAAAACTCTAACTTTTCTTTGTTCATATAACTTTTGCATATAAAATACATAGTGTAAACCATAAGGTTTCTTTTGTTTCAATTATTTTTTTGTATAATAAAAACACTATAGGTGTATAGAGAGGGAAACCACTAGACTTTGACCATGTCTTGCAGTATTTATCTATTTGGATAGATTGAAAATCTTCCTCTTTGAACCTTTCTTAAAAGGAGCTACAAAGCTGCAAGAAAACTCTTAAGGTTTTCTTTTGTTTCAATTATTTTTTTGTATAATAAAAACACTATAGGTGTTTAGAGAGGGAAACCACTAGACTTTGACCATGTCTTGCTGTATTTATCTATTTGGATAGATTGAAAATCTTCCTCTTTGAACCTTTCTTAAAAGGAGCTACAAAGCTGCAAGAAAACTCTTAAGGTTTTCTTTTTGTTTCAATTATTTTTTTTGTATAATAAAAACACTATAGGTGTTTAGAGAGGGAAACCACTAGACTTTGACCATGTCTTGCTGTATTTATCTATTTGGATAAATTGAAAATCTTCCTCTTAGAACCTTTCTTAAAAGGAGCTACAGAGCTGCAAGAAAACTCTTAAGTTTTCTTTTTGTTTCAATTATAACTTTTTGCATAATAAAAATACCATAGGTGTATAGAGAGGGAAACCACTAGACTTTGACCATATCTTGATGTATTTATCTATTTGGATAGATTGAAAATCTTCCTCTTTGAACCTTTCTTAAAAGGAGCTACAAAGCTGCAAGAAAACTCTTAAGGTTTTCTTTTTGTTTCAATTATTTTTTTTGTATAATAAAAACACTATAGGTGTTTAGAGAGGGAAACCACTAGACTTTGACCATGTCTTGCTGTATTTATCTATTTGGATAAATTGAAAATCTTCCTCTTAGAACCTTTCTTAAAAGGAGCTACAGAGCTGCAAGAAAACTCTTTTAAGGTTTTCTTTTTGTTTCAATTATAACTTTTTGCATAATAAAAATACCATAGGTGTATAGAGAGGGAAACCACTAGACTTTGACCATATCTTGATGTATTTATCTATTTGGATAGATTGAAAATCTTCCTCTTTGAACCTTTCTTAAAAGGAGCTACAAAGCTGCAAGAAAACTCTTAAGGTTTTCTTTTTGTTTCAATTATTTTTTTTTGTATAATAAAAACACTATAGGTGTTTAGAGAGGGAAACCACTAGACTTTGACCATGTCTTGCTGTATTTATCTATTTGGATAAATTGAAAATCTTCCTCTTAGAACCTTTCTTAAAAGGAGCTACAGAGCTGCAAGAAAACTCTAAAGTTTTCTTTTTGTTTCAATTATAACTTTTTGCATAATAAAAATACCATAGGTGTATAGAGAGGGAAACCACTAGACTTTGACCATGTCTTGCTGTATTTATCTATTTGGATAGATTGAAAATCTTCCTCTTTGAACCTTTCTTAAAAGGAGCTACAAAGCTGCAAGAAAACTCTTAAGGTTTTCTTTTTGTTTCAATTATTTTTTTTGTATAATAAAAACACTATAGGTGTTTAGAGAGGGAAACCACTAGACTTTGACCATGTCTTGCTGTATTTATCTATTTGGATAAATTGAAAATCTTCCTCTTAGAACCTTTCTTAAAAGGAGCTACAGAGCTGCAAGAAAACTCTAAAGTTTTCTTTTTGTTTCAATTATAACTTTTTGCATAATAAAAATACCATAGGTGTATAGAGAGGGAAACCACTAGACTTTGACCATATCCTGATGTATTTATCTATTTGGATAGATTGAAAATCTTCCTCTTTGAACCTTCCTTAAAAGGAGCTACAAAGCTGCAAGAAAACTCTTAAGGTTTTCTTTTGTTTCAATTATTTTTTTTGTATAATAAAAACACTATAGGTGTTTAGAGAGGGAAACCACTAGACTTTGACCATGTCTTGCTGTATTTATCTATTTGGATAAATTGAAAATCTTCCTCTTAGAACCTTTCTTAAGAGGAGCTACAGAGCTGCAAGAAAACTCTTAAGGTTTACTTTTTGTTTCAATTATTTTTTTTGTATAATAAAAACACTATAGGTGTTTAGAGAGGGAAACCACTAGACTTTGACCATGTCTTGCTGTATTTATCTATTTGGATAGATTGAAAATCTTCCTCTTTGAACCTTTCTTAAAAGGAGCTACAAAGCTGCAAGAAAACTCTTAAGGTTTTCTTTTTGTTTCAATTATTTTTTTTGTATAATAAAAACACTATAGGTGTTTAGAGAGGGAAACCACTAGACTTTGACCATGTCTTGCTGTATTTATCTATTTGGAAAATTGAAAATCTTCCTCTTTGAACCTTTCTTAAAAGGAGCTACAAAGCTGCAAGAAAACTCTTAAGGTTTTCTTTTTGTTTCAATTATTTTTTTTGTATAATAAAAACACTATAGGTGTTTAGAGAGGGAAACCACTAGACTTTGACCATGTCTTGCTGTATTTATCTATTTGGATAGATTGAAAATCTTCCTCTTTGAACCTTTCTTAAAAGGAGCTACAAAGCTGCAAGAAAACTCTTAAGGTTTTCTTTGGTTTTCATAATTTTTTTTGTATATAAAAACACTATAGGTTTTAAGAGGGAAACCACTAGACGTTGACCATGTCTTTTTCTGTTATTTATCTGTTTTATTTGGATAAATTGAAAATCATCCTCTTTAGAACATTTTCTTAAACAGGAGCTACGAGCTGCAAGAAACTCTAAAGTTTTCTTTTTGTTTCATTATAACTTTTTGCAATAATAAAAATACCATAGGTGTGATAGAGAGGGAACCCACTAGACTTTGACCATATCCTGATGTCTTTATCTATTTGGATAGATTGAAAATCTTCCTCTTTGAACCTTTCTTAAAAGGAGCTACAAAGCTGCAAGAAAACTCTTAAGGTTTTCTTTTTGTTTCAATTATTTTTTTGTATAATAAAAACACTATAGGTGTTTAGAGAGGGAAACCACTAGACTTTAACCATATCTTGCTGTATTTATCTATTTGGAAAGATTGAAAATCTTCCTCTTTGAACCTTTCTTAAAAGGAGCTACAAAGCTGCAAGAAAACTCTTAAGGTTTTCTTTTTGTTTCAATTATTTTTTTTGTATAATAAAAACACTATAGGTGTTTAGAGAGGGAAACCACTAGACTTTGACCATGTCTTGCTGTATTTATCTATTTGGATAGATTGAAAATCTTCCTCTTTGAACCTTTCTTAAAAGGAGCTACAAAGCTGCAAGAAAACTCTTAAGGTTTTCTTTTTGTTTCAATTATTTTTTTGTATAATAAAAACACTATAGGTGTTTAGAGAGGGAAACCACTAGACTTTGACCATGTCTTGCTGTATTTATCTATTTGGATAGATTGAAAATCTTCCTCTTTGAACCTTTCTTAAAAGGAGCTACAAAGCTGCAAGAAAACTCTTAAGGTTTTCTTTTTGTTTCAATTATTTTTTTTGTATAATAAAAACACTATAGGTGTTTAGAGAGGGAAACCACTAGACTTTGACCATGTCTTGCTGTATTTATCTATTTGGATAAATTGAAAATCTTCCTCTTAGAACCTTTCTTAAAAGGAGCTACAGAGCTGCAAGAAAACTCTTTTAAGGTTTTCTTTTTGTTTCAATTATAACTTTTTGCATAATAAAAATACCATAGGTGTATAGAGAGGGAAACCACTAGACTTTGACCATATCTTGATGTATTTATCTATTTGGATAGATTGAAAATCTTCCTCTTTGAACCTTTCTTAAAAGGAGCTACAAAGCTGCAAGAAAACTCTTAAGGTTTTCTTTTTGTTTCAATTATTTTTTTTGTATAATAAAAACACTATAGGTGTTTAGAGAGGGAAACCACTAGACTTTGACCATGTCTTGCTGTATTTATCTATTTGGATAAATTGAAAATCTTCCTCTTAGAACCTTTCTTAAAAGGAGCTACAGAGCTGCAAGAAAACTCTTTTAAGGTTTTCTTTTTGTTTCAATTATAACTTTTTGCATAATAAAAATACCATAGGTGTATAGAGAGGGAAATCACTAGACTTTGACCATATCTTGATGTGTTTATCTATTTGGATAGATTGAAAATCTTCCTCTTTGAACCTATCTTAAAAGGAGCTACAAAGCAGCAAGAAAACTCTTAAGGTTTTCTTTTTGTTTCAATTATTTTTTTTGTATAATAAAAACACTATAGGTGTTTAGAGAGAGAAACCACTAGACTTTGACCATTTCTTGCTGTATTTATCTATTTGGATAAATTGAAAATCTTCCTCTTAGAACCTTTCTTAAAAGGAGCTACAGAGCTGCAAGAAAACTCTAAAGTTTTGTTTTTGTTTCAATTATAACTTTTTGCATAATAAAAATACCATAGGTGTATAGAGAGGGAAACCACTAGACTTTGACCATATCTTGATGTGTTTATTTATTTGGATAGATTGAAAATCTTCCTCTTTGAACCTATCTTAAACGGAGCTACAAAGCTGCAAGAAAACTCTTAAGGTTTTCTTTTTGTTTCAATTATTTCTTTTGTATAATAAAAACACTATAGGTGTTTAGAGAGGGAAACCACTAGACTTTGACCATATCTTGATGTATTTATCTATTTTGATAGATTGAAAATCTTCCTCTTTGAACCTTTCTTAAAAGGAGCTACAAAGCTGCAAGAAAACTCTTAAGGTTTTCTTTTTGTTTGAATTATTTTTTTGTATGATAAAAACACTATAGGTGTTTAGAGAGGGAAACCACTAGACTTTGACCATGTCTTTCTGTATTTATCTATTTGGATAAATTGAAAATCTTCCTCTTAGAACCTTTCTTAAAAGGAGCTACAGAGCTGCAAGAAAACTCTAAAGTTTTGTTTTTGTTTCAATTATAACTTTTTGCATAATAAAAATACCATAGGTGTATAGAGAGGGAAACCACTAGACTTTGACCATATCTTGATGTATTTATCTATTTGGATAGATTGAAAATCTTCCTCTTTGAACCTTTCTTAAAAGGAGCTACAAAGCTGCAAGAAAACTCTTAAGGTTTTCTTTTTGTTTCAATTATTTTTTTTTTGTATAATAAAAACAGTTTGTGGTAACAAACTGTGTAAGTAAGGAGCAACCTGGCTCAATAGTAACCAAAACTCTATAAAACGGAATTTTAATACTAATAGATATATCAAAAGAATTGGCTTTTTATGCTCATTTAATATGTAAATTTCATTAACCTATCAAAGGTTTAATCTTACCTATCAAAGGTTTCAAGCCTGAGAAAATTTTCCTGATTTTCGAAAAAAGGGGGAAACACACCCCCCCCCAAAGTCACGTAATCATAATGAAAATCACACCATCAGATTCAGCGTTTCAGAGAACGCTATTGTATAAGTTTCAAGCTCCTATCTGCAGAAAATGTGGAATTTTGTATTTTTTGCCAGAAGAAAGATCACAGATGTGTGTTTATTTGTTTTTTCTTTCCCCAGGAGTGATCGTATCGATCCAGTGGTCCTAGATTATTGGGAAAGGGCTCATTCGACGGGAAATTAAAAGTTCTAGTGCCCTTTTTAAGTGACCAAAAAATTGGAGGGCAACTAGGACCCCTCCCCACCCCTTTTTTCTCGAAAATTTCCGACCAAAATTTCGAGATAGCCATTTTGTTCATCATAGTTGAAAGGTCCAATAACAATGCCTTTGGGTATAACATAACCCCCCCCCCCCCACAGCCCCAGGGGAAAGGTCTTTAAGTTATATAATTCGTCCATTGTTTACGCATAGTAATCTTCATTGGGATGTATGCATACATTTTCGGTTGGGGGAGAGTTTCTGCTGGGGGTTTTCCACAGGGGAAGTTTCCAGGGAGTGAACTTCTCAGGGAAAATTATACACTGCGAGACTTTGCCAGAGTTCTTAAAGAGAATTCTTTTTATATGTCTTTCTTTCTCTTTTCCGTTCCAATTTCCGTTCCTCCAATCACTTTCGACTATTAAAAAGGGCACAAGCCCTTCTAATTTCCAATTGAATGAGCCCTTTTTGAAGTTTCTACAACATTACTATCTATAAAAACCTTATATGCCCCCAGGGCATAACTTACAACCCTTGCCCCGAGGGCTCTGAGGAGGTTATCATTCTCT
The DNA here is from genome assembly GCA_027921565.1 of Artemia sinica. Lineage (NCBI taxonomy): Eukaryota > Metazoa > Arthropoda > Branchiopoda > Anostraca > Artemiidae > Artemia > Artemia sinica. Next base: position 62,109,915 of record CM051266.1, on the reverse strand, counting down.
AAGACCTAGTTTCTAAAACTTAACTACATTGAACAAAATGGCTATCTAAAAATTTTGATTGGATGTGTTTGGGGAAATGGTGGGCGTGAGACGGGGTTAGTTGCCCTCAAATCACTTGGCTATTAAAAAGCGCACTAGCCCTTTGAATTTCCAATCGAATGAGTCCTTTTTCAAGTTTCAACGACAAAGCTTTCAATAAAAACCTTATATGCCCCCAGGGCATAACTTACAACCCTTAACCTGAGGGCTGTGGGGAGTGTCATCCTCAAAGATATAATTTCTGGACCTTTCAACGACTTTGAACAAATTGGCTATCTCAAAATTTTGATTGGATGTGTTTGGATAAATGGTTGGCGTGGAAGGGGTGTTAGTTGCCTTCCAATCACTTTCGACTATTAAAAAGGGGACTAGCCATTTCAATTTCCAATCAAATGAGCCCTTTTTGAAGTTTCTACGACAAAGCTTTCTATAAAAAAAAACCTTATATGCCCCCAGGGCATTACTTAAAACCCTTGCTCTGAGGGCTGTGGGGGGTGTCATCCTCAACGACCTAATTTCCGGAAATTTCAACTACGTTGAACAAAATGGCTATCTCAAAATTTTTATTCGATGTGTTTTGGGAAAGGTGTGCGTGAAAGGGGGGTTAGTTGCCCTCCAATTACTTTCGACTATTAAAAAGGGCACTAGCCCTTTGAATTTCCAATCGAACGAGCCTTTTTTGAAATTTCTACGACAACGCTTTCTATAAAAAACCTTATATTCCCCCAGGGCATAACTTATAACCTTTGCCCTGAGGGCTTTGGGGGAGTTACCGCCTCAAAAACATAATTCCTATCTGGAAATCAACTGCTGAACAAAATGGATATCGCAAAATTTTGATTGGATGTGTTTGGGGAAATGGTGGGCGTGAAAGGGGTGTTAGTTGCCTTCCAATCACTTTCGACTATTAAAAACGACACAAGCCACTCCGATTTCCAATCGAATGAGCCCTCTATGAAGTTTCTACGACAACTCCTTCGATACGAAGTGCCCTGGTCTAAGACCAAGAAAAAAAATAATACATTGTGCCAACATTGTTCTTTACTTAGGCAGCGCTATTGCACTGCCTATGATAGTGTTGAAATGTCCACCAAGCACTACTTCTAAGGTGTCAGCATGGACTTTCTTTAATTTGAGAGAGTGGAACCAAGTTGCTCAAGCAAGAACTAATATAAATTGGTTCGAAAAGATCTAGCAGTATGTTACTCTGCCTTCGAAGTCAGGGGCTAATTGAAAAATGCCTCTTGTTTGTTAGTGTAGTTTACTAATATGATCTCCTTCATTTTAGGACTATTATGGAATGAATTTTCTGAACAAGCACACTAACAGTTAAATTCCCCTAGAGTGTTTCCGATTAATTGTTTTTGAAGCCGTATTATAATTAAGTATATTAAGGAGGAACGGGAAAAATGGACGAACCAGGATCATCAACTGAAAATACAGTGAAGGTATGTATTTTTATGTTTCTCTCTTGTGTCAAACGCACAACGTTATCCACATTAAGCCAGCAGCATGGCAAGCACCACCAAAACCTAAGCGAGCACCAGTACCTGACATTATTTATTCTTCTCTGTTGTGTCAAATGCACAACGTTATCCACATTAAGCCAGTAGCATGGTAAGCACCACCAGCACCATAGCAAGCACCAACACCCAATATTATTTATGTTTCTCTCTTGTGTCAAACGCACAACGTTATCCACATTAAACCAGCAGCATGGCAAGCACCACTAGCACCTAAGCAAGCACCATGACCTAACATTTATTCTTCCCTGTTGTGTCAAATGTACAACGTTATCCACATTAAGCCAGCAGCATGGTAAGCACCACCAGCACCATAGCAAGCACCAACACCCAATGTTATTTATGTTTCTCTCTTGTGTCAAACGCACAACGTTATCCACATTAAGCCAACAGCATGGCAAGCACCACCAGCACCTAAGCAAGCACCAGTACCTAACATTAATTATTTTTCTCTGTTGTGTCAAATGCACAACGTTATCCACATTAAGCCAGCAGCATGTTAAGCACCATAGCAAGCACCAACACCCAATATTTTTTATGTTTCTCTCTTGTGCCAAACGCACAACGTTATCCGCATTAAGCCAGCAGCATGGTAAGCACCATAGCAAGCACCAACACCCAATATTATTTATGTTTCTCTCTTGTGTCAAACGCACAGCGTTATCCACATTAAGCCAGCAGCATGTCAAGCACCACTAGCACCTAAGCAAGCACCAGGACCTAACATTTATTCTTCCCTGTTGTGTCAAATGCACAACGTTATCCACATTAAGCCAGCAGCATGGTAAGCACCACCAGCACCATAGCAAGCACCAACACCCAATATTATTTATGTTTCTCTCTTGTGTCAAACGCACAACGTTATCCACATTAAGCCAATAGCATGGCAAGCACCACCAGTACCTAAGCAAGCACCAGGACCTAACATTTATTCTTCCCTGTTGTGTCAAATGCACAACGTTATCCACATTAAGCCAGCAGCATGGTAAGCACCACCAGCACCATAGCAAGCACCAACACCCAATATTATTTATGTTTCTCTCTTGTGTCAAACGCACAACGTTATCCACATTAAACCAGCAGCATGGCAAGCACCACCAGCACCTAAGCGAGCACCAGTACCTAACATTATTTATTTTTCTCTCTTGTGTCAAACGCACAACGTTATCCACATTGAGCCAGCAACATGGCTTTGAAACTAGTAATTACCAAACAGTTAACATGCACCCTAACTTGTTTAAACAAGTCTGACTCTTAAGAAAAAGGAAATCAGACGAGTTTCTAATAAGGTGAAGATCTCAATGTGATTAAAATGTTTCAGAGGGAACTTTTATTGTCAATGGCCAATATTTGGCACCCTCAATGGAAGGAGGGGGAGACGGGTCAAGTAGATGAAACCAAGTTTGAGCTAAACTTGAGGGAAAACCAAATTTCTCTTAACTGAAGAATATGTCAGAGTTGAATATCCTCTAATGCATTTAACTGTCATACAACAGACAGTGCCATTTCCTACATATCTAGGTAAAGTATGCATACTAATATATACAATGAAAAGAATTGAAAACATATTTTAGCTGATAGAGCTTTCAGCCTAAATGAGACAGTGATGGGGCAAGATTTTTCCTGTCAGAGTTGCCACCATCTTCCAAGATGACCTGTTCAACTAATAGCCAAAGTTGAGATGAGTCCACAAATCAACTATATAGACAACCCTCCCGTGGCGAATGAAGTTGAATTGGTAATACCAAACAGACACTTCGGGAATTGGCTCTATTCTGTCTGACAGTTCTTTAACGGACTTGAAAAAAAAAACGAAAGCTTAACTGGATGCATGCAGACTTTAGCTCTAATTCAAGTATGTATACATATTTTTCTTTATTACAAGAAGGAATCGCTCAAGGTCTATCATGGTTATAATTTAAACCAACTTTACAGTGGAACCAAAAGCTTAGTAATTTGCTAGCAGCCAAAAACGCTTTTAACCATAACACATGTAGAATTTAGGATCCCATTTTTTGTTTCTATTAGTATTAACTATAAGGGTTCATTGTGTTCGTGTTCAGTGTCTCTGTAACAGTTGGTAACGTTAGTGCTGCCATGTCTCAGTGTTTAGTGTTGTTGTTAATAATTGTATGAATAAGTACTGCTGTGGTTGGCCTGCTGAAGTTATAGATTCCATACCCTTTAAAGGTTATTACCATTTTGACGTGGATAAATATAAGATAAGGTCATCAGCCATTTCATTAAATTAGGAAATTAATTTTACTCTTAAGAATACTTTGTGTTCTGTGGGCTAATGGACCACTAGACCTTGATTGGCTGTGCCTCCAGAGGTACCCAGAGCATCAAGGAGGAGCCTCTAATCATCTCTCATGTGTGTTGCCATTGTAATGTCCTTTCATTCTGGTTGAATGGAGGTATGCAGGTTGCAAAGATTGCTCTGGTAAGTCTGGTGTAATGTATTTTTCGACTTTTCCTGGTTACAGCTTCCTGGTGGTTGTCAATGTAGAGCGACCTTCTGGGAGTCTATGGTCGTCCAAATGGAGGACATGTCCCAAATATATCCCCTATCTTAAGTCTTGTGGTGTCAATCAGCAGGGATTGTGGCGTCATTTCACAGATGGACTGGTTTGTCATCTTCTGTGGTCAGTTAATGTTCTGTATTCTCCTAAGGTACGAATTTTCAAAGACTGACGTTCTCTTCTCTTATTTTTGATTGAGGCACCATGTTTCTGCAGTTTAAAATAGAGCTGGCGTAAAATTGCTATTGAAAAGACACAGCTTTGGTTGCAGAGAAAATTTCTGTGTTCTCCAAGCTCAGCGTAGTCTGCTTAAGATGCCATTTGCTTGTCTAATTCTGATGAGTGCTTTTTCACAGTCGAGCTTGTGTTTTTGACGAAACTCCCTAGGCCTGAGGATACAGCATTTAATTATCGGATTGCCAACAGTATTAGCGTATCACCAACTAATTAATGGCGGACCAGATCCAATAATGAAGTTCCTAATGTTGAATGTCTTAAATTATAATCTGAGAAAATTCTTTTCCCCTGGAAAAATGAGAATTTTAAAGCCAATCTATGATAGCTGCAAGCAACCCCAAAATTTGTCTAAAATATCACCTTTGTTGTCAATTATATTGGGGCATAATCCTTTGTCTGTTTGTCCAATTTATCTCTGTTTATTAAAAAAAAAGAAAAAAAAAAGAAAGATAAAAATTCAACATTTTGTTCATGGTTTCGTTAGTGCAAAGGCTGGAACCTAAGGAAAGGCTACTTTAAACATTATTATGACTTGGTTAATTGTTGATGAAATTTCAAATTCAAACCAAATTTCATCTTAAAATCCTTAATTGTGTTTGGTGACTTTTGTGGATGAGCCAATTTTTTTTTATATCTCATGTATTTTCTGCAAGCTTTGGCAATAAGTTACATCCACCATGACGCGATTGTAAAGCATGCCATGTTTGCTATATAATATTCTAATTGCCAAATTATTATCAATTTAAGTGCTGTTGTAAACAGTGGTGTAATTTCGTCAAAACCCGTGGGGGGGGGGTCAAAGTTGGAGCCAATTTTTCCAAACCAAGGGAAAATGACAGTGAAAGCTGAAAAATGAGCTATATAGTACCATAAAGGTGAAGATATACTAGAGAAAACTTATCCGTTTATGTGGATGCATCAATTATGCAGGCTTATCTTAGTTTTGACAAAATTTTTGAAGAAACTAATTTTCAGCTGGGGGGAGGGCAAGCTTGGGTCTGGGGGGGGGGGGGGCAAACCGAGGTCTTGGAGAAGCAGCTGCCCCCTGCCCTATAGCAAATTACGCCCCTGGTTGTAAAGAAAGTGTTTGTACAGAAACAATCCAGTAGAAATAGATCCAGACTTTTGAGTAGCAGATTAAAAATTTGCCCCTAATTTTCATTGTTTCTGCCAAAACTTACACCTTTTGTGCATCGCAATCCGGCAGTAGCAGACTTCAAATTGAAAAAAAAACAAAAAAAAAACAGAAAAACTTGTTTGAAAAGTCAGTAAAAAAAATAAGCTAAAACAATGGCAACCCCAAACAGCTTAAGACGGCAACCCCAAACAGCTTAAAGACGGCACCAAGCAGCTTAAACAGCTTTAGCTTTCCTTTGAAGCTATAGTAGTCTTCGGGAATCAACCAGTTGTTAATATTGGAGCTCTTACGGAGTAATGCGTTATCAGATTTAAATTAGTTGGGCTTCTTTGACGACTAACCGTGGTATCGGTGATAAAAACTTGATCCTGCCTTAAAACTTCAGAAATTTGAAACAGCCACAAAATAAATATTAAAAAACCGGAATGTTAATTTAGCAATATGCCTAAGATGGGGCCAGGGGGAGGGGCAAACATCTTTTCTTTTGATGTCCGTGGTATATTAAGATAACTATGTTGAGGGCAAAATTCACACAGCACTTCAGTCATTGATTGTTGGATTACCAAGGTCTGTTGAAGGTGATCAACCCATTTTTCCTCTCCTGAGGCTAATACTGTAGAGGAGTCGAGAGAGGCTAAGTCATCAGGAACATTTGATTGAATCCTGCGAAGGAATTTTGCTCATTTTCAGAAGGTTTATATAGCGTTTGCGAAGTCCAGCTGCTTTCTAATCTCTAATCTCACTGGGAGTGTTCATGGCAGGTTTTTCCTTTGATTGAAGGACAGTGATGATCCGTGGATTTTTTTTTTACTATTTAGTGATTTAATGTACATATATTTAACCATTAGAAATGGTCAGAAGATTCCATCTAGGGAGGAGGTTGTGTGCCTCAAAAAGTATTTTTTAGGCTGATAAATTCTTTTTTTTACCAATTCTTTGAATACTGCTACTGGTTAACAAGTTTTGGCAGAAATAAGTGTAGGCGTTAAAAAAACTTCATGATTATGGTCCATGGATAAAATTAAAAAGAATACATATATGGAAGTTGGCTTAGATACAAGCTAAAGCTCACTTTTTTTTAACTATTGCAAAGAGCGAGGCTAAAAATTCAATTTAGTAGATAGGTCGCCTCCCAAATTTCTCTCGTAAATACAAAAGTGTCATTTCATACTTTATTGAAGAAACCAGGCGTCTGGAATTCGAACATTTAAGAAAACGGCGTATTGTATTAAGGCTCAAGACTAAGCTTTACTTTTTCTTTTCTTTTGTGAATTGAAATATATCTTTTTAAAGAAACTTAATGGTACAGAAAATTTTTAGCATGTGATTCTGCAAATTGAATTAATATAATGAAATTGCTTTTACCTCTCGTAATATCTGCTCAAAACTTATATTTGTGCTCTTTTAGACTAAACTTTCAACTAAATTGAAAATAATTGAAAATAATTACGTAAAAAGCCAGCGTGACTGAAGGAAATGACTTAATTTTGATTTGGCGTAGAAAACTCCATTAGAAAGATTTCCAAAATAAAGAAATAAACTAGAAAATCATGAACTTCGGGCTAGCAAAAAAAAATGAAAGATAAAATTAATCGAGAAAAAAAAAACAAGTCTCAAATCTTGAGAGTTGGGAAAAGAAAGTTTATCCTTGGTGTTACAATTCTACTTTATATAGGCTGATTAAATATAATTTTCAGCAGAAAATTCTTATGTGTATATAATGCAGAATTCCTTGTAATTCATATCTGCTGTTTTTAACTATTAATTAAACAAAAAAATCCACAAAATGAGTTTTTCAAAGAAAAGCAAAGAGCTCCATTAAACCAAAAATTAGTAGAAATAAAGTCAAATAATCTTCCAAACGTGAAACTACCACCAATTGCCATCAATAAATAAAAGAAACCCAAAACTAACAGAAATTTCAATAAATAACCAAGTCAATCTCAAAAGGAGCAGAAATTAACATGTATAGGGCTGACTCTTCCCCATGGCTTCTGAAGACTAGAACATAATTTGCACTCTACTGACAACAAAATGCATGTTAGATGTTTTAAATCTTTTTAAATTTAATGAATAAAGAATTATTAAAACTTTGAGGAATAAATGTCAATATGTGTACATTAAAACAGTCAATCTACATCCATTTTTATTTCAGTAAAGTGCAAATTATATTCTGGTCTTCGGAAGCCATGGGGGTGGTCAGCTCTACTCATTTTAATTTCTCCTCACTTTAAGTTAAACTCGGTTATTTATTGTAATTCTTGTTCATTTTGGGTTTCATTTATTTATTGATGGTGATTTGAGGTATTTTTACGGTTGAAGATTATTTATTTTATATGTGCTAATTTTTGGTTTAATGGAGCTCTGTACTTTTCTTTGAAATACTTATTTTGCGGAAAGAGTTTTTTAAATGAATTTCCGTTTGTTTTTTATTGACATAGTTTGATTTGTTTGTTTTTTTTTTTTAGGGAAAAAGAAAATAATATTTTAAGTCTTTCTGTTTTGCTTTCAAACAGTTCGGGCTAACGAACTGTAAGTAAGGAGCGACCCGGCTCAATAGTAACCGATACTCTAAAAAACGGAATTTTGATACCAATAGATACATCAAAAGAATTGAATGTTTATGCTGATTTTAAATATATAAGTTTCATGTTGTTTAGTCTTACCCATCAAGAGTTACGAGCCGAAGAAAATTTGCCTTATTTTCGAAAAGGGGGGAAACACCCCCTAAAAGTGATAGAATCTTAATGAAAGCAAACCATCAGATTCAGCGTAACATAAAACCCTCTCATCAAATGTCTCAAGTTCCTATCTGCAAAATGTGGAATTTTGTATTTTTTGCCTGAACCTGAAGAAAGATCACGGATGCGTGTTTATTTTTATTTTATTTTTTTTTTTCAGGGGTGATCGCATCAACACAGTCATGAGAGGGCTCATTCAAACAGAACTTAAAAGTTCTAGTTCAACTTAAAATTAACAGAAATTATTCCGTATATGAAAGGGACTGTTCCCTCCTCAACGCCTCGCTCTTTACGCTAAAGTTTGACCCTTTCTCACAGCTCTACTTTTTAAAACAATAAAGACTCTAGTGTAAAGAGCAAGGCGTTGAGGAAGGGACAGCCCCTTTCATATACAAAATAATTTCTGTTTGTTTTAAGTTTTAATGTCGCTCCTTACTTTCAGTTAAAAAAAAATGTTTTTTTTTTTCTTTAATTTCAATAAGAATCCATAGCTTTGCTTGGTATTTGTATGTTGGAGGAAATTTTCAACAATTATAAACAACATACACCCTTTTCAAAATCTCGACACAAATAGCACTGTTTAATTGGGTTTGATACCATCTCAAGCTGATCTGAAAAATAAAACTTAATACTGTTCCCAAAAATTGTATCTGCGCTTTTTAGCAACCTTGATACACTAACACTTTTTTGATTTAGTTAGATTGGAAGAGCAGAAGTAGTAATAGAAGTAGCTCTGTAAGTTTCAGATTAATGCCCTCAGTCGTTCTTGGGATACTGCTGAGATGTCTTACTGGCAACCAGCATACACACAGTACCTTTTGACATATTTTTAAAGCAACATACAGTTTTAAAGCATAATGGACAAATTGCACAACTTTAGAGGGTTAACATAACCAATATCCCTAGAGACATATTTACTGGACTGTTCAACTATGTGGAACAAAATGGCTAGGTCAAAATTTCGATTGGATTTGTTTGGAAAATTAAAGGGCTTGGGAAGAGGGCTGCTAGAGCTCTAATCACTTTTGACTCTTAAAAAGGGCACTAGAACTTTTAATTTTCCACCGGATTAGCTCCTTTAAAAGTTTCTATGTTATTGTTACCTTTGACTGCGCTGCACAGCCAATGATATTGCTTACATGTCCTTTTGAAAACCTGCATGCATATAGTTTTTTTCGTTTAATCGAAACTCCCCCTAAACGTTTTCTAAAAGTATCACTCCTTAGCGTCATTATTTACAGCAGTCGTAGCAGTAGTATTGATAGTATACATGTAGTGCCAAAATCCGCCACAACTTACCCTAAAGGTCCAACTTAATAATGTAAGCCGTTCTTGACATATTGCTGTGTCACCCTTTTGATGTTCTAAATGCTCATAGTTCGTTTTGATTTAGTTCAACATGTGCCTAAATATCTTTGGCAGCGCAAAATGAACTATGTAAAGAGCGTTCATATTGAACGTAAAGAACGATGTTGGCACAGTGTATTATTATTATTGTTTTCTTTTTTATATATACCAGGGCACTTCGTATAGAAGGAGTTGTCGTAGAAACTTCAAAAGGGGTTATTTTGATTGGAAATTGCAAGTTCTAGTGCCCCTTTTAATCGTCGAAAGTGATTGGAGGGCAACCAGATCTGTCCCTCCACGCCAGTCATTTCCCCAAATATATCCAATCCAAATTCTGAAATAGCAAGCCCTTGGGGCATATAATGTTTTTATAGTAAGGATGGTCCTATAAACTTTGGAATGGGCTCGTGGGATTGGTAATCAGAAGTTCTAGTGCTCTTTTTAAGAGTCAAAGTAATCAGAGGGCAGCTACTTCCTCCCCCCCCCCCCACATACACACAAACACGCCATGTTTTCCCGAGACGCATCCAATAGATGTTTTGAGACGGTCCTTTTATTTAAAATAGTCCAAAGATCATTTAAAAAGGCTTTTGAGGTTGATACAAACCATCAAAGCCTGAGGGCGATGGTTGTAAGTTATGCCCCTGGGCCATTTAAGGTTCTTATGGAAGGGATGGCTGTAGTTCCCTTTTAAGAGTCAATGGTGATGGAGGTCAACTAGCCCCCCCTCCCAACTACCCCTCTCTTCACCAAACGTACCTGATTGAAATTGTGAGATAGCCATTTTGTTCAACATAGTCCAAAAAACTTATAGCAATACCTCCAAGGTTGACAATGCCCCCCAGAGCCCTGGGGCGTGGATTGTAAGTTATACCCTGGGGTTATATAAGGGTTTTTTGGGACGGTTGGTCGCATAAATTTCAGACGGGGCTTATTTGATGTGAAATTGAAAGTTATAGTGCCTTTTTTAAGAGTCAAAAGTGATTTGATAGTAACCCCTCTCCCTCTCTACGCTTTCCCCAAACACATCTAATAAAAATTTTAAAACAGCGATTTTTTTTTTTTAGCGTCGTTGAAGGGTTCGGAAATTATGTCTTTGAGGATGACAACCCCCCACAGCCCTCAGAGCAAGGGTTGTTAGTTATTCTCTGGGGCATATAAGGTTTTTATAAAAAGGGTGGTCGTAAATGCTTCGCAGGGGGCTCATGGGATAGGTAATCAGAAGTTCTAATGCCCTTTTTGAGATTCAGAATAATCAGAGGGCAGCTACCCCCGCCACACACACACACACACGTCGTGTTTTCCCGAAACATATCCAATAGCAATTTTGAGATAGACATTTTATTCAAAATAGTCCGAAGATCATATAACAAGGCTTTTGGGATTGATACAAACCACCAGAGCCTGGGTACAAGGGTTTTAAGTTACACCCCGGGCATTTAAGGTTCTTATGGAAGGGATGGTTGCTTAAACTTTAGAGGTGGCTCATTTGGTTGGAAATGGCAAGTTCTAGATCCCTTTAAGATTCAGAAGTGATGGAGGGCAACTATCCCCCTCCCAACTACTCCTCTTTTCACCACATGCATGATATTTTGTTCAAAATAGTCCGAAGAACGTATAACAATGCCTCCATGGTTGACACAACCTCACGCCCTGGGGCAGAGGCTGTAAGTTATACCCTGGGGGCATTTAAGGTTTTTACGGAATGGGATGTCGTAAAAATATTCGGAGAGGGCTAATTTGATTTGAAATTGGAAATCATGGTGCACTTTCTAGAGTCCAAAGTTATTTGAGTGCAACTAGCCCCTCTCCCATGCCCATCATTACACAAAACAAACATCCAAACAAAGTTTTGAGACAACTATTTTTTTTTCAGCATTTTTGAAAGATTCAGTAATTATGTGTTTGGGGATGTCCCCCCCCCCCTTGAGGCCTTAAGGCAAGGGCTGTAAGTTCGGTAATTTGTTCATTTTTTACATATAGTATATGTTATTGAGAAAAGGTATGCATGTTTGACTTCTGCTCCTCCAAAATAAAAAGGGCATTAAGGTGAGTCTTTCAGGGAATGTTGAGGGGAGTGTTGATCCAAATTAAAGCATGATACGTGTATATGGATTTTGTCAAAAGGGTATAACTCAGGAGGTACTGATTATATTATTTTGGAACTTTCAGGAAATGACAAGGGGGGGATCAACTGACTAAAAAGGCAATATTTGCACGCTACGACTACTACAACTACCAGTGCTTCTACTGCTACCACAACTACTACTATCACTACAACAAGTACTTCTGTAGCGAGTACTAATAAGGCTGAGGATATTCAAATAAACATCTGAGGAAACGTTGAGGGTAAAGTTGAGCTAAATCAAAACATACTATGTGCATACAGATTGCTGACACGGGCGTATCCGCAATATTTTTGGAACGGCTTATTGTATCAAGAGGAAACTTCAGAGGCATCATGAGTGGGACGTTAAGTTGACCAAAAGGCAAAATATACCAGCTATGACTTCTATTAATACTGCTGCTGCTACTTTTACTACTAATAATAATAATACACTAACGCTGCAACTTCTTTTCCTACTACCACACAACTACTGTGATACTAGTACTATTAAGGCTAGGCATATGAAGGAAATTGAGGGGAAATTTGAACTAAATCAAAACACACTATGTGCAATACAGTTTGTCAAAAGAGCGTATCTTAAGAATGAACTTGGGTTTTAAGTTGGAACTTACTGACAATACTTAAAGTGGAAGATCAATTAACAAAAAGGTAATATAGGCATGTCACTGCTAACACTACTACCACTGGTACTTTTACTAATACTACTATTGTTATTAAATTACTCCAACTACTACCTCAATTAGAAAAACCTGTATGGATTAAAGTATTAAGACGAAAGGGTGTCAAAGCGCACATAAGCAATATTATTGGAACGGCTTACCGTGTCAAGGTCAAACTTCCGGGGTATCATGAAAGGAATGTTCAACTGACCAGAAGGCAAGATGAACATTCTACTACTGCTATTAATACTGCTGCTACTACTGTCAACCTGCATTCGTTTGTTGTTTTTTCTTTTCAGTAATCTTGGATATGATTTTTTTTTTTTTTTTGACATCCTGAAAAATGAAAGGTCTTAGTATGAAATAAAGATTGTTTTTAATAAATTTCAGTCGAGCTTCGAGTTAGACCTGAATATTTATTCTAATTTCTGTTCGTTTTGGGTTTCATTTATTGCTGATGATTAAAGGTAGTTTTACTCTTTAAAAAAATTGTTCCTTTATTTGTGCTCATCTTTGGTTTAATGTAGCTCTTTACTTTGTTTTGAATAACTTAATTTTAGGGAAAAAGTCATTAAAATTAATCCCATAATAAGGCCGGGTAATTTGTATCTATTGTTAATTCAAGCAGAAGATCAACCTCAATTTTTTTTCAACATATTTTCTCTTTGGTTGGATAGTAGTAGGCGGAATTATCAAGTATTTTTTTTCTTTTTGGCTCACCCATTTAGTCCTGAAGAAATATGTTTTGATGAGAGAAACAAGTTCTCATTGCTATTCGCTGGCCACTCTACTTTGTAATCGACGCAGTTGTCTTGCAGATTAGTGGATAATTTTTTTCTCTTCCTCAAAGGAGAAAGGAAATGATCAGACAGTAATTTTTCTAAAAATAATTGAAAAGATATAAGTATAATTTTTTACATTTGCTATATGTTCATATCCTGTGCAGTAAATTGAAATATAGCTATGAAGTAATAGCACTACAAGAGGAAAAAGAGAGGTCAACAGCAGGTGTATAATAGTAGCTGTATAAATGAAAACCACGTATCTTATCTGATTTTTGCAATTTTGTATATCAATGGTCGTCAGAAACTTCTGCATCGAATTGTCCGTACCTTGGTTGAATGCGATACATGGTGTCTGAGATATAAGTATGGCTAAAAAAGTCACGTATTTTAGGCTATCAAAAATCGTACAAAATCCAAAAATCTTGGAGTTTCATCTATTCTATGCTGAGTGGATTGCAGAAAAAAAAATGCAAAGGCATCAGAAATATGATAATATATTGTCCCCCAAAAGCTGGTGCAGCTACCTCTTAGATTGACCTATGGCTATTAACGCTTGCTTTTCTTAAATTATTTTACTCTATGACTCTCCCTGCCTGTCTGTCTTCTGAAAGACAGTCATTATCTCTCTTTTCTCCCTCCCTTCCCCTCTCTCTCTCAGCCCTCTCTCTCTCTGTCTCAGCCCTCTTTTTCTTGGCCTCCCTCTCTGTGTCAGATTAGAAGGTTATTTATTTTATACCAAACTAGATAAGTGCAACAATTTACTAAATTTTGTTTAAAATGCAGCAATTTAGTGGTTGGCAAAACTTGATGTGCGACTCACGATATTTTCTACCAAGAGGTTTTTGATCCGTGAAAAGATGGATAGACAAAGGTTTATTCTCTTTTCCAACTACTCTAAAACTGGAAAAAGTTTTGATCCCCTGTTTCGCTTGCAAGCAACGGTACGGAAATAGGCTGTATATTTTGTTAGTTGACGTCTGTCCACGTCTTAGCCATTAGTTGTATTGGTGTTTGTCTATTACTATTTGTAGACGTCCTTTGGCCGGCGATTTTACTAATGATTGTTCAAAATCAACTTTCACAATATTTTTTTGAAATATTTTCAAGTCAGCTGCCTCTAAGCTGCTTTCTCAACAAGACCGTGCCATTAAGTATAGGCTCTCCGGTGGCTCCAATTGACGAAAGTGTTGGTCTTTTTTTCGATGTTTTTCAATTTAAAACAACAGAAAAGTGTATTCTTCAATACAAATTCCAAAAAAGGGTAATTTTAAAATCTATAGGCGGGGGGGGGGGCTGGAAAATCTAGCCTCCCTCCTTTTTTAATTGGTGCCACTGGACGCTTCTAAGGAATGGCCTGTAAAGTATCGTATTTTATTTTATATGAGACTTAAAATTTAATTTTTTTAGCTAAGGCCGAATAGCAGGATTGAATTAACAAAATCAGAGCTGCTTACTTTGCTTGGAAATATGGAAGCTGAGCTTCAGGCCAGAGATGTTGTTGTTGCATTACTGAAAGTAAGTTTTCTATGTTTTGCCATTGTCGATTCTTACACGAGCTATCTATGTATCGAACCTATTCGATGCTTTTTTCTATTGTTTGCGCATCAAGTTGAATATGCCATCATAGCGTGGAAAAAAAGAGATCGAGTAACATCCAAGCCCTGTTCCTGATAATTTTCTCTCAAAACAATTTAAAGAAGATTAGAAAACATAGTTGCTACACCCCCAACACTTAAACAGTCCCTGAACTTGGACAAATATTTTGATTGAAATGTATTTTTCATAAACATTTACAGTAGGTTCATAATCTTAGAGATTGGATGATAGTCGGGATTGCGCTTGTTAAGATTGGCTGACTATAATCTAGTAAAACCTTTTTTCAGCATTTAAACTTAAACAAAAGACATCCTTAGTCTGTTAAAAAACAATTATTTTACTTTACAACAATTGCTTTAGATTGAATGTATCCATGATAGGCTATGTCTATGATTTACATACTTCTTTCTTCCGAATTAAAGATCCCATGTCCAAGATTAGGCAGCGTTTTCCAGGTTTAGGCTCAAGCTTAAAGTTTGTACTTATGATTGGGTACGAAATAAGTATCGTATTTATGTTGAATTGAAAAATAAAAGTAATAAATCCAAAAAATTGACTTTTTATTGCAACTGTTTTGTTGATCAAGGTGATTTGTTTTTGCTTTTTTCGCGCTACTAATGCAAACCTTGGGTTTTCATGACTGAGTAATTTTAGTTAAAATCTATTCTCTCAAATCCATAAATCCAACAATTTGTAGTAACGAACTGTAAGTAAGGAGCGACTCGGCTCAATTTTAACCGAAACTGAAAAACGGGATTTTGATATTAATAGATACATCAAAAGAATCGGTTTTTCGTGCTGCTTCCCGATATGTAAAATTAATTGAGTTATTAATTGAGTTAATTGAGTAATTAATATAAAATTAATCCAAAGCTACAAGCCTGAAAATATTTGCATGATTTCAGAAAAGGGAACACCCCTAAAAAGTCAAGGAATGTTAATGTAAATCGTACCCTCGTATTCATCGTCTCAGAGAACCCCACTGTAGAGTTTTTTTTGCCAGAAAAAAGATTACGGATACTTTTTTTTGTACCCAGGGATGATCGTTTTGAACCAGTGGTCCTAGAATATCGCGAGAGGGCTTTGAACGGAAATTAATAGTTTTAATGCCTTTTTTAAGTAACCAAGAAGATTGTAGGACAACTAGCCCCCTCTCCCCAGGTCCTTTTTTTCCCAAGTTCGTCCGATCAAAAAGATAACCATTTTGTTCAGCATAGTTGAAAGGTCTAATACCAATATGAAACTCTTTTTATTTGTCTTACTTTCTCTATGCCTACTCAATTTTGCATGTGAAGATGTTCTGTGAAAATCCAAAGGAAATTTTTAGCAGCTTTGGAATTGTCTGGATGATTTGAGTGAAGGGAATTTTCTTCACCAATACCTCGCTCTTTATACTAAGTTTCACTTTGTGTCCCAGTTCTTTAAGAACCCCTCCTAATACACAAGGGCCGTTTAGTTAGAAAGAAGCTTTTTAAAGTACTAAAAAATATTAGTGTAAAGTGTATTAAGAGTGAGGTATTAAGGAGGGGTCAACCCCTCTTAATTACGGAATAATTTCTTTTTATTTT